>PVKV010004542.1:27739-113110 GCA_004027835.1 Alouatta palliata
CTCCTGGGTTCAAGCAATTCTCCTGCCTCAGCCTCCCGAGTAGCTGGGACTACAGGCACGTGCCACCATGCCCAGCTAATTTTTGTATTTTTAGTAGAGACGGGGTTTCACCATGTTGACCAGGATGGTCTTGATCTCTTGACCTCATGATCCACCCACCTCGGCCTCCCAAAGTGCTGGGATTACAGGCGTGAGCCACGGCGCCCGGCCTAAAAATTATTTTTATCTAGAATACATTTTTGTCTTGGAAAAAGTCTGAAGAACTGTCGTTTTCCTTATCCCCTGATGATTCATCTCAAGATCCACCAGTACATGGAATGCAAAATTTGTTTCACACCGTATGGATCACCTCATCTTCGCATTGGGAAAAATATTTATTGAATGTCTAGAAGAGCTGTTGTGTATTAGATACCAGATATACAAAGATGACAAAGACTCAGAGCATTTCTATATCATGCAGCAACATGCTAGAATCACACGCAGGAGGAAAGGAGTTTCAGATTGCTTCAAAGTCAAACATCTTGTAGGAGGTAATACTTGATTTGATTCTTGGGGAGAAGAAGTAAGATTAATATGTGACCAAAATGTGAGTTGGGACAGTGGGTTAACAGCATGTGAGCAGAAGAAATAGCATAAGAAAAACAATAAATGTTTAAAAACATCAGAGTATTGTAGAAGTTAGATTTTTGAAATCTGAAGTTTCCAGAGACATGTCTATAAATAGAATGGAAAAAGGATATACAACATAACTATGCAATTGATTTTTAGCAGACTAATCTGTTGTCATATTTAAGAAAATCCTCCATATGTGTACATATGTAATAATGGCATAGAGTACTTGGGTAAACTCTAAGTTCCTTTCTAAATACTATTTATTCTAAGTAGAGTAATTAGCATGGAATTACACTGAAAAATGTTAAAAACTGAAAAACTTCTGCCCTGCCATGGCAGTGATGGGAGACAATATTCAAAAATATTATCATTAAATAATTTCAGATAGGAAGAGTGACAGTATAAGAAATACAAGGAGACATAATGCCACTGATGAAAGGAGGAAGGTGACATTTGAGTAAAGTTCACAATAAATGAGAAAGATCCAATAATATATCTAGGGGAAGAAGATTTTAATTATTGTAAGGAGAACCATAAAGGCCTACAGCTGTTATAAAATCATGAAAATTAACAGAGACATATACAGTTACTTACATATTTTATTGTTCAAACTGGGACATCTTATAGGTAAAAAATTTTATCAAGGTATTTATTCATTGACATAATTATTCTGCTTATCAGTCATCAACAGCTATGTAAACATTATCCTTGAAAATAAAATTATTTCTAAAAACAATTTAAAGTTACATATATCCATGTTAATTGTATATGCATTTTAGCAACACTATATCAATTAGAGTAAAATATATAACTTCTATTAAAACATGAAGTAAGAAATTTTTTTCCTTGCTGCAAACTCATGCACTTTATTTCATTTGCTCCATTTGTCTCTTATTAGATGGAAATAGGTATTTTTTCTGCAAAATATTATTAAAAATGATAATGATATCGAATTATCACACAAATAATAAAATAAATATTCATGAGTTCTTACATGATTAAATAATAAATAAAGTGGTGAGAAGGAACATTTTTTAAAGAATTATTCCACATAACCTATGCAGAGAGAATGAAGACAATACAAAGTACAAAACTTTCAGGAGAAACAACATATTTGCAAAGCCTCAGAGTAACTCTCCAAGTTATTAATTAATTGACACGGTAGTTTTAACATATGTCAACAAATTATTTGACATTTTTATCTTCATGAGAGGTCATTTCATTACTCTCTTCTTAAAAATAGGATGGATATAGTGACTTGCTTCTTATAAGCAGAGTGTGGAGTAGAAAAAACAGTGACTATAGCAGAGAAACGTGATAGACAACTCTTAATCAAGAAATCAAGGTGAACATCAACAGTCATAAGTCATACTGATATCATATACCACTTGACAAATGAGATTGTCATTTCACCTCTGCTGTATCCTGCCACAAAATTCATAACTGTAGTATAATCATGAGACAATATTAAACCAACTAAAGTTGAAAGACATTCTACAAAATACATGACCAATACTCATCAAAAGAGTCAAGGTCATGAAAAACAAGGAAGTACTGAAAATTTGTTACAGACTAGAGGAGACGAGGTGTAATGATTACAAAATAAAATGTAATTTTTGAATTAGATCTTGAAATAAATGGTATTAATTTAAAGAGTAATTAAATCTGACTAAAGTACTATAAATACTAACAAAAAATAAAGTCTAATAAATTATAATTTATTAGTTTACATGTTTACTATGGCTGTATAAGGTGTTAATATTGAGAGATGCTGGCTGAAAGTTATAGAAGAACTCATTACCTGATCTTGACAACTACTTAGTAATTCTAAAATATTTCAAAATACTTTTTAGAAATTGATTATTTGTAGGATAATTTAATAAAAAGAAATTTGTTCTTATTTTATCTCTACCTTAAACAGGTTGTATTTGTTCTTTTGTTTTCAGTTTTATAGTCTGAAAAATGTAGGATTAGAGAAAGTAATTCACCTCAGATGCTTATTTCAGTATTCTGTGATTTCATTTGCAAGATTTTAATGATGTTGAGCCATAATCATGGCTCCTTGCCAAGCATATGGTTAGAAGAACATATAGAAATTAGTGTGAAAGCTGACATTCAAATGGCCCTAGATGACCTCTACTTCCTGGTACCCATTTCCCTTGTCTGTAGGGTTGAGTGTGGCCTGTGTTTGCTGAATCACCACCAATAAATAGACTATGAAAGAAATGATGGAGAGTCAGTTCTAAGATCAGTTTACAAAACAGTGCAATTTATCTTGGAATCTTTTTCTCTGTTTCTCCTTCTTCTAACTCTTTTCCTCCTCTCCTCTTTTTTCTTATCCTCTTCCTCCTCCTCCTCCTCATTGGCTCTGAGGAAATTCAGATGTCATGTGATAAAGCAATGTGGAGATTTTCAGGTGGTGAAAAAGTGAGGTCTGAGACAATAATTTTTGTTCAGTAAGGATTTATCTATTGTGTCTATCCTATCTAATGATATAATTAGTGCAAAAAATAAACCATTATACAGAAGAAGACTGTTCTCCAGTGCCTTTTTAAGGGATTGTGACATGTCTCCTAATTATGATGTCTATTAGAATAGAGTAAGATTATGGTTATTTTCATGGTCTTCATAGTTTCATTCTACATAGCAGATTCATTCTCATTTTTAAAAAATTTCTTGGCATTTCAAAGATTGCTTTTGGGAGTTCCTCCAATCTTCCTAAAATAGGAAATCTTATTTTACTTGTTTATTCATTCTGCTTGTTTCAACATTATACCAATTTCATTCTTTTCTTTCTTGTCACCCATAAATGTTTCTTGACACAATATTTAGAGATAAAATGGCTAAATAAAATATAATCTAATGTGATACTTTCTCAAAAATAATGTGCATCTGTATAATTATACTGATCAGTATATTATTCTTTAAAATCATTCTATTGAGATAGAATATAATATCATTAATATTAAACAAAAATGGGTAAGAATGTTTTAATTTTTATGATAATGGAGTGTCAGTGTGGTTATAATATTTTATTAGCTTGAAATAAACATATCTAATTCTTTCAAAACTCGTATTCTTTATAGTGTCAGAAACAGTTAATGTTTTTAATAGGTCAAGTATAAAAATCTAACTTTTTTCACTTGAAATATTGAGGTTGATAATTTGAGACATTAATCTTAAAGTTTCAAGAAAATTGCTAGTTGGGCTAATATAAACTATCATGTCATTTCTGGAATTAGGTATTTAATTAAAATTTTCATTTATCTTCCTGAAAGTAGAATCAACTAACAGGCAAAATTTAACCTTCAAGAACCTATTTCTAAGAAAATTACTAAACTTAAATTAAAAAAATAAATTTTGATTTGCGTATTTTGTAGATCTTTTATCTTCAATATTGAGAAGAATTCATGGAAATATGCATATAAGACAATGCTACTTCAAAGTTTATTTTGTTTTTAACTAGTAAAGTTACAACTGATAACTGAATTTAATAAATATATCACTTCATTTAAAAATCCTCTTAGCACATACTTGAGAAACACAAAATATAGTTTTTATTTGTGCCTGCAGTGATTATTATTTTAATAGTATTCAATTTGTTAACTAAGTATATGATAAACATGTTATCTGTTCTTTTAAAAAACTGCAAAGTTCTCTTTAATAAATTAACTTCTAGATCCAAAACCAAACTTCATATTTAATGAGCTCTTATGAACATCAACACCACCAATACTTTAAATAACTTTGAAAGCTCAAAGGCTTATAATGTATTGGCAACTTTGCTCTTTTAATCATGTTATAGGGTGGATTGAATAACCTCCTAAGAGTTGAAATAAACAATCTCACCACCAAACTCAAAATCCACTTAAGAATACAAACTAAGATCTGCATTTTATTCAAATATATAAAATGCTTTTTAATTTGAAGAAAAAAATAACGTGAGAAGTGAGCATATAACTATAACTGCTAATTCTGCCTTTTCCTGCTGTTACAATGATTCTAACAGTGGAGAATATTAAATGAAAGCCTGAAGTAATGGAAAGAAATGATTGTGTTAAAAATGCTGAGACACAGGTCAGCTGAGACTTGTGATGTTATTACCTTTCTGCTTGGCAGTACCACTGCAATGCATTAGCAGACTGCGAGTTCAGCAGGAAGGAAGAAAATGTAAGGATGATTCTAATTTTCATGCAGATTTTCTTTGTACTTGTAGAATATCCTACAGCACAATGCTTCAAAAACCAGGAACTGCCACACTGTGCTCTGCCTCTTGCAAGTATGAAAGAAACATTTAAAAGGCATGTATTCAAGACTGAGTTAGAGTCACTGGAAAATGAAAGAATGGAAAGAAAGATTGAGAATATGTTAGTCCTGGCAGAATAAGAGAATGATCAGATTAACCAAGGAATCCACAGTGTTTCCTTTATTGCTCTGCAACTTATTAGACGTAATCTAAGGCAAGTTACTTAATATCTCTGTGTCTTAGTTTGTCAGCTGTAAAAGGGTGTTAATAATAAAAATAATAGTTTTTTCTTCAAGTTATTGTCAGGCAAAGAAGTGTCAATATACATCAAGACATCTATTTTTATGAAAGATTCCCATGTCTGTTTTTTTAAACTAATAAATAAAATTATTTTCCTATTTAGAAAAAAAAAAACCAGATCAGCTGTAAGAAATGTGGAAAATAAAGAAAATAATAAAGGATAAAATCTAATCATGCTGAATACCAAAACTCAGAAGTAACTATTATTTCATCTAATTATATTATTTATATAATAAGAATATCTTCCATATATTAAACATACTTTTATAATACCATTTCTAATGATGACATAGTGTTTATTTTAATAGGTTATATCATAATTTATCTACTATTTAATATCTAAGGAGTCCTTAATTTCTTATCCGATAAGTGCACATGGTAAGTAGTAAGCACATATCTCTTAGTGTAATTGGGAAAATTAAGTTAGGTAACACATATAGACAATAAAATTTTTGAGTTCCGAACAAATGTTAGCTATTGTTACTTTTTAGTAATTATAATTGAAAGTATTTTAATTTATTTATGACTCATTTACATCTTTTATTATATATTGGGGAAATTCAGACATGCTGAGTTATTAACACACACATTATACACATTATTAAGATTTTAAACCTAAAATGCACTTTTAAATTGAAGTTAAGCATACCTGTTTTAACTAAATTTTTCTTTTATTCCCTCCAAGGAAATGTAATTCTCAGAATCCCTTCTCATTTTTCTTTCCTATTTCAAAAGACTCATTTCAACAGTTCTCCAAGCAAAGACTTAGTACACCCTTTAAATTACATGATTATAATATGCACAGTCTCATTCATTACCTGCTATGCAGTTAATAGGATTATTTTGCCCTGAACCATCTTTTTAATATATTTAGAGGTGATTTTCTAATGCAAATAATTTAATTTTATATCCATTCTATAGGGAAATTATTTTAGTTTGCAATGATGTAAAATGCAAACTATGTGGAAAGTACTAGTGAGAAACTCTAAAGAATTATTTTGTTTTAGATTTTAAAAACAAATATTTGCTCTATATTATCTATTGAAAAAATACATAGCATACAAATATATGCAATTTAAAAATATTAGTATGTTCTCTAAATATAAGCTCACATGTTTAATCAACATGCAACATTTTCATATAAAAACTAGGTTAAAAAATTCTGAGACTTTTGTCATGTGCTGCCCATCCAAGATCCCAATAAAGCAAAGAAGTTGGGTATATTTCTTAGATTAGGGCCCTTTGACGTTTGTAAAACAAAGAACATATTGTATTAAATGATGATCTCTCTATTACGATGTAAACTTGTGAATTATATTGGCTGCATAATTTACAGCACATACATTGTTCCTGTCTTGACATTGTTTCACTGATTATTGCTTAATATTACACAGTAATATGTACATCCATTGTCATAGAACTGTAAGAAATTATTTAACGAGTGATAAAGTAGCACAGATTACTATGACACTTTTAGTAACCAATATAATTTTTAATATTATTCCGAGGTGCATCTCTATGTATAATCCAAATACCATATGTTAATTTGTATAAACAAAACAGTACTTGAAAAATAGAGAGTATGCAAGCAATGGAAACCAGTCTTCTTTTTTTTTTCGTGAATATTATCATCATTCACTGTCAGGAATGTAATAGTGTTCAAAATTTTATGGTCAATCTGGACAATCGTAGAAAGGATCTGAAACTGTTTCCAAGTATCTAAGAAAAGGGATCAATTAGTAATGTTTGTATAAAAAGTAATAAATGTAAAGGAGATTAGTAATATCTATGTTATGTCCTAATCAGGCCCAATAAAGTCAGTTTCTCAGACTACATTTTTCTCATTTTCAATTCCTCTTTTGGGTCATTATTTATTTTTTAGGCAAGTTTCTTGCAGCTGTAATAAACGAAATCAAAGAATGATGTAGGATAAAATATAAGAACAAAGTAATTGAATCTGAGTGGCTTATATAACTGGCATTCTCAGTGTTATACGTACGTTCAGGGATAGGTAGACATAGGGACTCTCTCAAATCTATCTAAAAGTAATCTCTTCTTTGGCTCTATGTGGCCTTTATTTCAGTGCATTATCTGTCTCTTTGATGGCAAATGTGACTACCAAAATTTCCAAGTTTTATTTATCAGTTTATAAAAGCAAGCAGGAAAGAGTGTCTTTGCTTACAGTTAAGGAAGAAATTATACTGTACTCTCATTCTTGTAGGGAAAGAAGGTAATTAGATTCAAAAAATGGTATGGACTAATGGTAAGAAAGAAATTGACCATCAAAGGAAAGTTAGCCTGTGTAATGAAACGAATGTTTATGTCCTCCCTAGATTCATATGTTCAAATCCTAACACCAATGTGGTGGTAGTAGAAGGTGAGACCTTTGGAAGGTGATTAGGTCATGAAGGAAGAGCCCTCATGATTATGATGAGTGCCCTTATTAAAAAAAAAAAAAACCCAGAGATGGACATCTTTGAACCAGAAAGTTGGATCTCCAAAAATGGAGATAAATTCATGTTTATAAAGAAGACAGTTGAATATTGTCAAGATATCTTTCACTAAAATGACCTATATATTCAAAGCCATTTTGGTCAAAATCCCAGCTGTCATTTTTATAACTATGCACACTGATACTTAAAGGTATATAAAGGCATAAGGATGCAGTACAGCAAAAACAATTTTGAAAAGAAGTAGAAAATTGAAAGACTGAAACTATCTAATTTTAAAACTTGTTATAAAGTCATAGCAATTAAGAGTACACTGGTAGGATAGACATATAGATCAATGGAAATAAATTCAGAGTTTAGAGATAAAGTTTTACATCAGAGTAAATAGATTTTATATAAAGTTGTCAAGAAAATTAAATGTGATTGGAAAACTCTTTAGCAAATTATGGTGAGTCAGACAGCCACAGGCAAAACATGACCCTTATGTTAGATAATACACATATATATAAGGGCTAAAACTATATGCAGAATAACGATTCATACAAAATTAAAATATGATTCCACCAAAATTAAAAATATTTATGATTCAAGAAACATCATTAAAAATGAAATGACAGACCATAGACTGAAGGAAATTAATTACAGATTCTATACCTGAGAAATATCAGAATATATAAAATATTTTAAAACTTGTAAAATGTTTTAACAACTACAAATTTTTTAAATGCACAAAAAGTTTGAATAGACATTTTAATAAAGATCATATACAAAGAGGAAACAAGCACATGAAAACTGGTTCAGTAACATTAAGAAAATAAAAATTGAGCCAGGCGCTGTGGCTCACGCCTGTAATCCTAGCACTTTGGGTGGCCAAGGTGGGCAGATCACAAGGTCAAGAGATTGAGACCATCCTGGTCAACATGGTGAAACCCTGTCTCTACTAAAAGAAAAAAAAATACAAAAATTAGCTGGGCATGTGGGGGCATGCCTGTGGTCCCAGCTACTCGGGAGGCTGAAGCAGGAGAATTTCTTGAACCCGGGAGGCGGAGGTTGTGATGAGCCGAGATCACGTCATTGTACTCCAGACTGGGCAAAAAGAGTGAAATTCCGTCTAAAAAAAAAAAAAATAGAAATCACCATCAGACAATACTAGACACCTAATAGATTGATTATAACATAATGACAGACAATGAAAATTATTTTTGACTGTATACATAAACTAAAACCAGCATATATTTCTTGTGGGAATGTAAAATAACAGGGACACTTGGGAAATATTTTGGCAGTTTCTTTAAGAACAAAGTATAAGAAACAGAAAACCAAATACTGCATGTTCTCCTTTATAAGTGGAAACTAAATGATGAGAACTCATGAACACATATATGGGAATAACATATATGGCGCCTATCAGAGTTTGGAATGTGGGAGGAGGGAGGGAAAGAGTTAAAAAAACTTATTGGTACTTGGCATACTACCTAGGTGATAAAATAATCTGAACAACAAACCCCATGACACAAGTTTACCTATATGACAAACCTACGTAAGTACTTGTGAACTTAAAAGTAAATTTAAAACAACAATAACAACACCCTAAGTGCAAGTAAAAATCAAAGTCCAATCGCATGACACAACTAAAATTACAGAAAAAATGCAAAAGGGGGAAATACTGAGTATTGAGGAGGCCAAAGAGCAAATGAAACTCCTTCTGGTGAGAATGTAAATTGTTATAATCATTTAGAAAACTGTTTTCTCTTTTAGGTGTGTACCAAATAGAAGGAGTACATCTATACACATGAGAAAGACATGTACAGGAAGTTTATGACAGCACAGCTCTTTTTACTCTAACATCAGAAAGAACCTGAATGTTTATCAATCATGTAACAAATTAATTTTTTATGTTCATTGAATGTACTACTGTACAACAACTAGAATGGAAAATCTACAAATAAGCTTGAGAATATGGATACACTTTATGAATGTAATGAGCGAAATGCTGTATGATATATAAAGAATATACAGTGAAAAAAGGACAAATATATATATGTGTCTATTTATATATATCTTGTTTACATATTTCATGCAATTAATGTCAAATTCCATTAATGTCACGTAACATGGAAGTTTTGCTTAACTTGATTTTTTCTTGTTTCTATTTTTCCTCTTTCGTTTCTTTCTCTCTTTTATTTTCTTCATTTTTTTCTCCTACTTTCTTGTTTTCTTTTTACTAACTCCATCTATCCATTTCTTGAATTCCTAGAAATATTAAAGGAAAATCTCCTTATTTATTATACATATGCAATTCATTGTGTACAACAAACAATCTTAGTTTCTTCGAACAGGCCATTTAAATATGTAATAGACTATTTTAAAAGAAGTTTCAGGTTTGCAGAAAAAAATAAGCAGGGTAGGCAGAATTCCACATACTACCAAGCTAACCCCTCTCAACATAGTTTCTGCTAACACTAGCATCTTGCATTGGTGTGTCATATGGTTTGGAAATTTGTCCCCACCAAAATCTCACATTAAAATGTAATCCTCAGTGTTGAAGGTACGACTTGGTGGGAGGTGTTTGTGTCATGGGGGAAGATTCCTCATGAATGGCTTGTGCCAACTTCTTGGTAATAAGTGAGCTCTTGCTCTGATTTCCCACAAAATCTGGTTGTTTGAAAATGTGTGAGAAATCTCCCCCTTAGTCTCTTTCACTTGCTCCTGCTTTCTACATGTGACGCGCCTGTTTCTGCTTCACCTTCTACCATGATTGAAAGTTCCTTGGCTGGACATGGTGGCTCACATCTGTAATCCCAGCACTTTGGGAGGCTGAAGCTGGCAGATGGCTTGAGTTGAGGAGCTTGAGATCTGCCTGTGCAACACGGTAAGACTCCCATCTCTACAAAAAATACACAAATCAGCTGGGCATAGTGGCACATGTTTGTAGTCTCAGCTACCTGGGAGGTTGAGTCAGGAGGATCAACTGAGCCCAGGAGGTTGTGGCTGCATTGAGCCATAATTGGACCATTGCACTCCAGCCTGGATGACAAAGTGAGACCCTGTCTCACCAGAAAAAAAAGAGAAGAAAGAAAAAGAGAAAGAAAGAAGAAAGAAAGAAAGAAAGAAAGAAAGAAAGAAAGAAAGAAAGAAAGAAAGAAAGAAAGAGAAAGAAAGAAAGAAAGAAAGAAGGAAAGAAAGAAAGAAAGAAGGAAAGAAAGAAAGAAAGAAAGAAAGAAAGAGAAAGAAAGAAGAAAGAAAGGAAGGAAGGAAGGAAGAAAGATAGAAAGAGAGAAAGACAGGCAAATAAAGAAAACTCCCTGCTCCCTGAGACTTCACCAATGCCAGCATGCTTCTCATAATGCCAGTAGAACTCTGAGCCAATTAAACTATTTTCTTTATAAATAACCCAGTATCAGATATTTCTTTATAGCAATACAAGAATGGCCTAATACAGTGTGGTATACTTATTTTAACTGATTATTCATTGTAATTAACTGAAGTGCATAGTTTACTTCGGAGCTTTTTGTGTACATTAGTATTCACTGGTTGGTATATGGGCTTTGATAAATACACAGTGCCAAGTATCAACCATTACAGAGCCGTTCAGAATAGTTTGCTGCCCCACTACTCCTCTGATGTACTCTCCAGCTTTGTTGTTGTCAGTGTTTTGGATGTTAGCCATTTCTAGTAGGTGTGTGATGATATCTCATTGTGATAGTAACTCCTAATGACATGATACACAAAAAATGTCGTCTCATCTATTTAGCTGCTGCACACTGTTCCATGCTACAAAAATACCGCAATGTTCTGATTTGTATATTGGCTACTGTTTTATTCATTATTGTAAATAATATTGTAAGAGATATATTTAACATGTATGCCTCCCACTTACATGAATAATTACTTAGGACAGATTTCTAGAACTAAACTTGGATGGCCAAACGTATGCAAATTTAAACATTGATAGTTAATATCAAATTGATTTTCAAAGACTCTGGGAAAGATTATTCTCTTTACTTTTGTTAATTGTGCTGTAAATATTTTTCTTCTTTTATACAAAATAAAGGCAGTTTCATTTTCCTAACTTTTGTTAGCATATTAATACAATATTAACTAGGGAAGGGATACGTGGATAAACATTTGATGTATAACTGCCTATCTCAGATCCTTGAGAAAGACTTTGAGATCTGAGACTTTTCTCAAGGAAACACCATTTGTTTGGAGACACCATTCCAGCTTTTTAATATGACTGCTCTTACCATGGACATATAGTTCAGTGATTTGAGCCATAATCTACCTAGTCTCTTCTTGGTTAGGTTTTTTATGTGCATTTTTATTGAGAATACACATCAATCTTTAGAATTAAAGACATAACATTAGCTGCCATATTAAATGATCTTAATAAACTATAGATATTCTTTATATTCTTTCCAGTATTTCAATTTTTCATAAGTATATTCATTGATACTTATAACACCACCACTGACTTTCAAATTTTAGAAAACACAAATTCTTTTGGTAAAAAAACTCACAGATTTTGATTTTAATTTTGAAAGTCACACTGTGACATTGCTTTAGCATACTAACTTTTGGTCTCCAAGGTTAAATTTTATTCCTGTTAACTTGTTTGTCTCTTATCTCTCTAACCTCTATATCTTCTGCCTTATGAGTGTCCATAACGCCTGCTTATTTGTCTAATTAACTGAATGATCACTCCCTTTTCCAAGTCATTAATAAAATCTAATATTGGCTGCATCCAGAAAAGATTAGCAGTGTCCTTTCTGGGTGCTACCTCTGTGAAATGCAAGAGGCTGTAACTCCTGATCTCTAACCTCCCCTACTTTCTGATCTTCTTTTTCCTCATTACTAACCTCTCCCTCTCAGGTATTTTTTTTTTTTTTCACTTTCAAAAAGACTTTCATGCCCTGAGAGGTTTGTGTGCCTACAGAACTATTCTTTAGAAATCAGTTCAAATCGCATACCTGTCATCCTTTTGGTTAATTCTCATGGTTCACTGTAATGTCTTCAAGTAGCAAGTTCTATATTGATAGTCCTATTTTGCACTGAATCTGAAGAATAAAGAGACCAAGTACACTTTTAAGGACACATCACAAGAGAGAAATCGAATTAGGAATAAACTTAGACTTTTCAACTGATTCTTCAACAGCTATTTACTGTGTCTCTTTGATAAGGGCTCAAGTATAACAAGAAAGGATTCCTTTTACCTTTTCCCAAATAAAATGTATGATGTTTCAGTAAGCACAGAAAGAGACATAAGGTATTACTAGCACTGCTGTATTATTAAAGTAATAGGAAAATTTATTTTGTGTGCTTCTGCTTTTGTTTCCATGTCTAATCAGTAATTAAATACTGTAAGTGTAGAACTTACTAGTTTCATATTTTCCTGTATTTTGCCAAAGCTTTGTTGGGAAACTCTGACAAGACTGAAGTAAAAAAATAAATCAACAAAGTTACATGTTAGCTGTTGAGTCACTACCAATAACTGGCAAATTTAAAAGAAGTTTTCCCCCAAAAATTTCATACTCAAAGCAAAAATTATGTTTTACTTGCATAATTTGGAGTAAATGAAATATTTTCTTATGTATTCCCTAATCTGAGCACCCTTTCAAAATGCATACAATCATTCACATTTTGTAAATGAGGAAATTGGGGTCAGATAATTTAAATAATTTTAAAGAGGTAAGGATGTCTTAATTCTTAAATGAAAGAACTAAAATAAAAATCCAAATTTTCTTGCTCCAATCAGTAACATTGGCATGTTGATAGGAATACTTACTAAGGGTTTACAATATGCCAGGAACTATTTTAACTGTTTTACGTGTGTTCTCATGCAATAATTAAAAGCACTAAATAAAAAAACTATTAATAATATTCTAGGCTTACAAGTGAAAATTCACGTTTGCATAGTCACCCCATAGCATGACATTCACTTTCTGTCACTTCCTGACACTAATTAAGCCAAAAAGGATCAAGAATTTAATGTACAATTTATTTAATTAAGGCCAACACAGAGCAGTTGCATTTTGCTTTTTATAAACCCTCCTGTATATTCCATACATTATGAAGTCATGGGAGTTGCCTTATTGCCTGATTCACCAAGGTCTGGTCTGCAGAGAAGGAGCAATAAGATCACCTAAGAGATCACGAGAAAGGTAGCACCTCAGGCCTCCCTGTCAGGCCTGCCTATTGCATCACAGTTGTGATTTGAATAAGGTTCCCAGGTGATTCTATGTGGACATTAAAGTTTAGAAAGCATTGCCTTAGTGTTTCAAAAACCATTTTGAAAATCAGGGATATAGTTAAAAATTTTTCAAATTTACTTTTTTTCAGATTAGGTTTATGGCTATTTATAAATATAAAATATATTTGCTCATCATATATTTGAATTTTGTAGTGTCCCATGTTTTTAATGTATTAGAAAATATTGACAAACTAATTTTACATTAAACTGTATTGATCCTACTTTTTCTTTTTTTCCAATTTTTTTGTTATCATACTTTAAGTACTGAGATATATGTGCAGAATGTGGAGGGTTGCTACATAGGTATACACGTGGCATGGTGGTTTGCTGTACCCATCAACCCACCATCTACATTAGGTATTTCTCCTAATGCTATCCCTCCCCCATCCCCTCACTCCCCGACAGATCTCGGTGTATGATGTTCCCTTTCCTGTGATCCTACTTTTTCTTTAGTCCTTTAGATTTCACTTATTAAGTCTCATCCAGATTAAATATATTGTTGACAAAAACACTTTGTATATATCAGCAAATTGTGCTACCTTTCGGGGAAACAGCAAGGGAGATATTAGCTTAGTAAACTTGAAGCATAAATGAGAAACTTGTTACCTAGGGAACATCTAAAACAATATGCAAGAAAACCGTGAGAGATAATACACATATGCCAAACTCTTTATTTAAATATTAATGTATAGTCATATGATATCTGCATAGTCATAGTGCTTTACCTTCCTCAACTTTGTGTTCTAAATTAACATAGTCAGAGGAAATCTTGTCTAAAAATACGTGATTTGCATCTGTTTAGAAAAAATAAGTCTCAGATATACATTAATATCTTTATAAACTTGGACATTTTACAAAATATGTTCCTTAAAATGAGAGAAAAAAGCTGAAAAATTAATTCCAGTTGAATACAAAATATTTCTCTAATCCATTCTACTACTGAGACTATGAATATATTTATGTCTCTAAATGTAAAGTGATTTACTTTTATACATTGCATCTTTTTTTGTTTTGTGTCTTTCTGAAGAATTTAAGAGAGTATATCACCTGTTAAAGTAAGACTAGTGTTCCGTTTACATTTTTACCCTCAGGTAACAAGTTGACAAATGGACGTGAATTTCACCTCTGAGAGTTTCATAAGCTGGTATTGTCCTGACATTGCAGAGGGTTATTACGAAAATCCTCTGCATCCATCACCCAGGGCCAGCGTTTGCCTGATTCTAATTCCACTGACATTGAAATCTAAAGCTCTCTGTGAGTCATTTATCACACTTATTAAAATGTTCCATTGTGAATTGGAATACCAATTCACTATTATTTCAGAGTGCTGCCCAAGGGGCATTCTATGGAGCAAATCTTCATGCTTTATTGAAATAATAGTTTGGTTTTAATAAATGATTCTTTGCAAAGGTATCTTGCTTTCTTTATGAAAGGTGATGTTGGCTTTCTAAATCCAGCATCTGTGCCTAAGATTATGTAAATATCTCAGTTTAATATTGCACCTTCCTATCCTAAAGAGTACATCTCTAATATTTTAATAAGGATATGTCAATTGGATTAATTAGACTATTGTGTAAGGAGTACCCTTTAAAATTCTCTTCGAAGTAAAATCAAATTACCAACATATATTGAAGAACTTGGAAATAACAGATAATTTCATATGAATAAGAATACATTTTTCATAAAAGGAGGCATTTTCACAATAGAGAAGAACATTTTTGAATAGAACTTACTATTTTGTACTGCAGACTTTCTCCCACATCAAGATTTGTTACGTTTTTTTAGAAACCTTTGACTACATCAATGCCCACTCCAAAGTTCTCTCTCTCTCATATTCACTCTTGCTGTCTATTATTTGCTCATGCTGACATTGTGAATGACATTATCTGACATCAGATTAGAAAATGAAAAATAAGTAATTTTGTAAAAGTTCTAATTCCTTTTTTCCCACTTGAAGGTTCAGTCACTGTGAATCCAAAACAATGGATCTCTTTTAATTTGGAAAGAAGGAGATTGATGTAATTTAAAATAACATACAACAGTATAGTTGGTATAAATTAATGGTGTTTCCTTTGATAGTTGAAACAGGACGTTATGTATTCCAGGACATTATGTATTTTCATTCTTATATTCTCTCGTTAGACAATACAATCATTAAACTATAGGCTAAATTACATTAACTGTGGCTACACAGTAAATAAGAAGAGATCAAAATGCAGCTTTTAAGAGAGAAATCTTAAATCCTATTCCGAATGCTAGATTGTCCTTCTCAACCTTGACATGTTCCTTTAAATACCTACTTATTATTTCTTTTTAGTCAAGAAAATTGACTTGGAGACTATCTATATAGATATCCATATATATATATATATATATATATATATATATATTCAAATCTGACCCAGTAACTTTAGAGCAATTTAACATCCTGAACCATAGGAGATTTAAAGTTTGAAGGTGACCTTAATTTTTTTGCCCTGCCATCTGATAATTCTAAAATATCTATGTGAAAAATTTACAGGGGAGTATGATCCTCATCTATAGCTATAAGCAAGAAAAATGGCATTATGATTAGATTTCTTATGCTAGACAGCAAGGAGAATGTTAGAATCTTTGTGTCTGAATGAAAGTGACTCAGACTTCTGCAACCATTAAATCACAACTTGAGTCCCCATTTTTAACATGTTTTTGGTAATCAAAGTGGAGAAACATTGGATTTTGTTTTAGGAGATTGCCATCTGTATACTGTGATGTCAAGCATATTTCATAAATGTGGGAGAAAGAAGAATCTGTATGCACAGAGTGCTCTTTTCTTTTTCAGAAGAAACATTTGAAAATGAACCTAGAAATTGTCATAAAGATTCCACTGATTTGTCCTTTTTTCTCAGGAGAATATCCAGCAGTGCCAAAGCTGAATTTAAAAAAATAATAAACGGAAGAAAAGATAGGCAAAGACATCCCATAATGAAGCCCGTGTGTGATTAGCAAAATAAATTATATCTTTTAACTCCCATTTTCTGAAATCTGACTGTTAAGAGGTGGAAGAGATTCCAAAAACTTGCACAATTCTGATATATATACAGTCCATCAGATGGGAAAACTAACTCACAGAGTATGTCATACTCTGTTTGTACAGAGGCCTGATCCTAAATGTTGGCAGTAACCACAAATGATTTATTAGAGAAGATGCTGGATAGATAATTAACCAGGGCTCAAAAACAATTATCAAATGAGAAAGCATTCTGTCATCTTTTCCGAGCAAATTAAGTATATCCAAAAACTGATTTTAAGAAAACAATTATTTTTCCAATAATAATAATTTTAATAGGATGAATTCATTACTTATTTTATACTCCAAAAGAAGGTCTTTACAGTGTGCATTTCCACTTGTACCACTTTAAATCCCTCAAGTTGAAATCATATTTTCTTCCCAGACACACATACTTAAGACTCTCTGAGAACAATTGGATGGTGATGACTTTGTTATAGCTAATTAAATACCTGAAAGAAAATGAGAATTTAAGCAAAACAAAAACGATAACAGGAAAATAGGAAAAAAGAAAGTTATTCTAAATTGAAGCTGAAGATTGATTCATAATATCTTTCATTTAAATTCTGATTATACAAATGATAAAAACCTAGTGATGTCTTGTTTTTAAATAATTAACCACTAAAATTACTACCATTAGAAATATTTGATAGCTTGATTAAGAGCACACAAATCTCCTCATATAGTGCTAACGTATTTTCCCAACTCTGTTTTCAATTAAAACTCATAAAATTTGGCCGTTCTCTTTTACGTTAAATAACATTAGCTGGAAAAAACAATTAAATTGATTGTAAAAGCCAATATCAAGGACTTTTAATAGGTATGTTTTCATGTTTCTGTTTCAAAATAAACAGATACATGAAGAAACTCATGTACCAGGCATTAATTGCTCTGTTAAGGTAGTATAAAAGAAACAGGTATATTTCAATTCATCTAAATCTTACATTAAGAAAAGCCAAACAATGGTTAATATTAAATTACAATAAAGGGATGAGCTTTTGAGAAAGTTCTAGTGTTCTCGTCTGTGCTTCACCATACATTAAATATGATGAAATATTTACTTAATATCTTTGAGCCTCATCAATTTTTGTACAGATGTATACATGTTAGCACATGGAAAATGACTAGACCTTTGTCTAATATGTGCTTAGTAAACTCCCAAGATATACATTACAAATAAATTCAAATTACTAATTATTAACTGAATTCTTTTTAAATCAGATTTTAAGTTATAAAATCCTACAGTATACAGATACAGCAATGCTCAGGACAAATTTATAGCTTAAATTTTTATACTAATGAAAAATAAAATAATATTTTAACCCACTTGTTGGGGAAGTTAAGAGATAATATGTTGCATTGGCATTCCCTTGCCTGTCTGGATGGTGTTTAATTGGTAAACTATGGAGATGAAAAATCTAAATTCACATGCCCCTTTGTTTATTAATCTTACTTCTAGAAATGTAAATACAATTATGCATGTTAATGACACGTGTTCAAAGATATTAATTGTTCCATTTATGGCAATCATTTTGTTATTATTTTCTAGGTCTGGTGAGTTATGATCAGAAGTGGGGATCTGTACTATTGCTACTTTTTAAATTTTGTTAGATTTATTTTTATAATAGAGAAAATATTTTTAATATTTGTTATATACATTATTTTATTTATGATGTATTTTAATATTTTACAAATAGTCTCTGGAGACTGGAAAAGAATTCCTATCTTCTTAATCAGTTAACATAATATAAAGTCATGCTAAACATTTTGCTATTTCTGTGGACATTTCATAGTCTAAGAAAATTTAAAATTAGAGTTGAATTTTATAACTTTCATAGAATTTTCTGTTAGAAATAAGACATTAACACCCAATGCATCCTTTATTTTGTTTAAATTATGTATGTTAAGAAATACCCTGGGCTGTTAGAAATTTATTCAGTTGTTATAAAAATAAGTTTAGATGAATTTTAAAAAGAATTTTTAAATGTACTGTTTTAAATTAAAAATATGATGAGAAAACTTACTTCTATAGTGACTGATAATCAAAACCTGTTGCATTTGTGAGAATATAAATTAATATTTCATGTTCTCACTCACAAAAATTAAACAAAAAATACATCTATTTTCTCTACTCTATTGGAAGGCCAGGTACACAGATATAATTGTATAGTAGTTAAGATTTTGGAGATTGGCGAGAAAACTTGGATTAATTCCATATTTCACAGTTTACTAAAAATAATGAGAAATTGGCCTAATCTCTCTAAACCTCAGTTACCTTACTGGTTTGTTTAAAAATTAACAGAAATAACACATAAACAATCCTCGCTGTGTGCAGCATATGCCAGTTTCTCAGGGTTAAAAGTATATAAATTTATCAACTTGATTTAGCCTATTTCTATGTTATTCAGATGTTTTAAATAACTTTTGTTCACTTATATAAAGCTGCAAAAGCTAAATTGAATATTCCTTCTATAAACTTTTTTTTCTGTTTATTGTTCCTCATATTATAAGCTTCACACATATACATAAAGTTTTATTCATATATATTATATAATGGTAAATTTTATGGTTCATAGATATTCAAGTATTTTTCATTTTGGAATATATCTTTAGTCATTAAAAAGTAAATATTTTATTTTAAATAAAATTTTTACTGGATTATAATTTAGCTTGATTTAAAGACTTTGAATCTTAAATTTCAGGTTTTTATTTGCTAGTGTAACTTTGCTCATTTTTAAATTTTCAGTCTTCCTTATCTGTTTTTTTGTTGTCTTTTAATGTAACATACAAATAGGTTTTCTTTATAACCTTTTATTTCCTTTTTAGAAATGTGTTTACCTTAGAGATAGGTTTAATCCACTTATGTTGGTTGTTGTCACAGATATACGTGACGATCTCATTCAATATTTATTCTGTACATTATCTTTGTTGTCATAATTGTTTTGTTCATTTTTCTTTAAAAATTTTACTTTATATCCTGTGGTTTATTTTTTTATTTTACTTTTTTCTAGAAGTGTATTTTGGGGAAGTCTTTAAAGATTTCAGAATTTGTATTTTTCATTGTGTTTAGTGTTTGACTTTTTTACTTTGGCTGAATATAAAACATTTTGTTACAGTTCTTTTCTTTCATTCTCCCTTTCTTCCTTTTATTCTTCATTTTTTCCTTTTTTTCCTTTTCTTCCTTTATTTTAGACCTTTGTAAAAATTTCTGTTATCTTTCTGAAATGATATTTACTTGGGATTAGTTTGAATAAAATATTATTTGATTATCTTCTCTTTATGGGTTATATGAAATTTTGCTTTGTTGCTAAAACATTTTTTAACATGCATAATCATTATCTTTATTTGGAAATATTCCCCTGTTGATGGTTCTGTGTCAGTATTTTGGGAGTTTGCCTTACTTTTTACTTTACAGGTAGTTCTTGAATTATGCAGTATACTGAAATGTTTGAATAAATCAGTTATGCATATGCTAAATCTTATTTACCCCTCTTCTAATCAGGCACTTACCTTTTTTCATAAAATTATGGTTTTATTTTAATTTTTTTATTATTTATCTTTGATAACTTATTCACACTTTTTTACTTGTTCTGTCAACGTTAGATTAAAACTTTGAACCATATAACTCTTGTGAAATGAGAATATTTGCAAATCAGCTCTTCTCCTGTCTTCTCATTTTCACTTTTATATTGTTGACATGTGTTAGCTGGAACCAACTCTAATCCTGTGGCTGTAATTTAGTTCTCCATGCTTTGCCAAGGGAAGGACCCTAGGAATTGAAAATCAATCTCTATTATTTGTATGATCATGATTATATATTTCACTGCATATTCAAATGATATGCTATTATATTTCTTCTCTCATATATATATATATTATTTTCATTATTATTGCTTTTGTAATTTGAAATTGCCTTCATCTTCTTCCTACACTAATTTGTTTCACTATTGCTTCAAGTCTTATGATCCAATTCTTAAGCATCTTCTTTTTTGATATGCCCCTCTCCCACTTTAGTCCTTCTGGCAGCTTTCCTCAAAGCACACTGCTCTTACTCAGAAAAATATAAAACTGTCTTCATTTTATTGCTTGATTGATTCAACTTTTATTGTTATTTTATAGCCTCATTTTGCTATTCTATATCCTGAAAATTTTTTCAAGGTAATTTTGGAAAATACCAAATGTTATTTTCCAAATGTATGGAAAATGAAGTTTTGAGTGCTTGCTTATCTGAAAATAAATTGATTCTGTCTTCACCCTTAATTTCTGTCCCGGTTATCTATTCCTAAATAAACTACCTCCAAATCTTTTATGATGAAACAACCATTTAATATGTCATCATTCTGTGGATCTAGAATTTTGGTAGGCCTCTACATCAATGACTTATTTTTAATTTAGAATGCTTCCTTCCTCAGCTGGCACACCAAATCTTTATTGGAATTCTTTGACCATTTCAACTTTTCTTTAATTCTTCTGCATTGAACAATTTCTGTTTTACCCTTCATTTTTTTTATAGCACTATATTTTCTTTCTCCTTTTTCTGAGTTCTGTTGTGTATATTTTAGCTTTTTATTAAATTTTATGTTTCTGCATTGTGTTTTTATTGTATAATGGAAATGGATTCATTTTTTAAAAATTATGGTGCCATTTGGCAAGAAAAAATTTATTTTCTTGGTGATTTTTTTATGATGTTCTTTATCTGCCAAAGTTATTTTTTTCTTCTCATCTTTCTGCCTGTTTATTTCTCTTTTTTCTTTTTATATATGTACAGATCCATTTCAGTTTGTTTACTTTATGGCACTCTTTTGAATGAGAAGAGTTCTGGCTGGACCAGCTACTAGTAAAAGGTTCATATTGGGGAAAGGCGAGTACCCTGTTATAAGGGATACAGAATTATTTTTATGATATAAGGTTTTTTCTGTGATTTATGTACCATAGCTTCACTTCTTGTTGTCAAACTAGTAGCACAGTACCTCAGCTCGCAGATATTTTTCACTTAGCAAGTGAGTTATTACGGCCACTCAGCTGAGTAAATCTGAAAAATGAGAATATGGAAGTTTCCCATCTTTATTGTAGTGGTATTTAACATTAGCTTACTATCATATAGTTACTCTGTAAAGGATTTAGGGATTTTGATGTCATCTGTGATGCTCAAAGTAAATCTCTTTTTGTTTTGACATGAATTTTTGTTCTGACATTCCTGTTTCCTTTATTTTTCATTCTAGCCAATCCTGCCAGTGGCAAACATGTCCAGAGTCAGTGGTCATCCTTATCTGTAGATAGGCAGATTTACCCAAGGTCAGAAAGTAGACAGACCAGCTAGCACCACCAGACCTTATTATTATACACATTTATTTTAGTAATATTAAAAATAACACTAAAGACAGAAAATTCCAAGCAACAAATTAGTATATTTGACTGTGAATACCTAAAAAATTAAGAGGAAATGATAAACCATAAAATTTGAAGTACATGTATGGAATATTTGTATAGAAATTATTAATTACACCAGCAGAAAAATGGTAATGTATGTATCATATATAAAAACAATTTCGTGGCTGGACGTGGTGGCTCACACCTGTAATACAAGCACTTTGGTAGGCTGAGGCTGGTGGATCACCTGAGGTCCAGAATTTCAGAACAGCCTGGCCAACATGGTAAAATCCCATTTCTATTAAAAATACAAAAATTAGCTGGGATGGTGGTGTATACCTGTAATCCCAGCTACTTGGGAAGCTGAAGCAGGAGAATCTCTTGAACCCAGGAGGGGGAGATTACAGTGAGCCAAGATCACAACACTGTCCTCCAGCCTGGATGACAGAGCAAGACTCTGTCTCAAAAACAAAACAAAACAAAAAAAGAAAAAACAAAAAAACAAAAAAAGAAATATAAATATCCTATTCAGATGAAAGACTTTGTGTTCATACTTAATCGCACCAGCATTTAACCAAATATACATTAAAATGTAAATAATATGTAATTTTAAAAATTCTATTAAATATTCAAGGGTACCTTGTATACATTGTGGATAAAAATACAAGTCAATTCAGTCATGTATATGAATCTTTATAAATATTTATAATATTTTACTTAATCATTCAGCTAAAGGATTCTGGTTAGAAAATGCTTGGCCTCTTTCAAATAGGGTAATCTGTTATAGTCCATCTGAAATTTAAATGAGGAACTTTTCTATTGTAAAAGCTAGTAACCTTCAAAAAGTGGAAAATTCCTAGGAAATAGTCTATGTCTTTCTTAATGTATTATCAGTATCAGACAATAATAATTCTGCATGCATTATGCCTTCCTGAGACAATTGATCATTTGGGCTTCAAAATAAATAAGAACTCTGCTGTCACCCTACTCTGTAGTCCATATTTTCTTAATTTTCCTCTCTATTTAAAACCTTCAGTGATTGGCAAGATGGCTGAACAGGAACAGCTTCAGTCTGCAGCTCCCAGCAAGATCAACGCAGAAGGCGAGTCATTTCTGCATTCTCAACTCAGGTAACCGATTCATTTCATTGGGACTGGTTAGACAGTGGGTGCAGCCCAAGGAGGGTGAGCTGAAGCAGAGTAATGTGTCTGGCAAGTGCAAGGGGTTGAAGGACTCCCTCCCCTAGCCAAAGGAAGACCTGAGGGACTGTGCCATGGGAATGGGCGCATTCTGGCCCAGATACTACGCTTTTCCCATGGTCTTTGCAACCTGCAAATCAGGAGATTCCCTCTGGTGCCTACACCACCAGAGCCCTGGGTTTCAAGCACAAAACTGGGCAGCCATTTGAGCAGATGCCAACCTAGCTGTGGGAGTTTCTTTTCATACCCCAGTGGTACCTGGAATGCCAGTGAGACAGAACCATTCACTACCCAGGAAAGAGGGCTGAAGCCAGGGAGCCAAATGGCATAGCTCAGCATATCTCACCCCCATGGAGCCCAGCAAGCTAAGATCTACTGGTTTGAAATTCTTGTTGCCAGTGCAGCAGTCTGAAATTGACCTGGTACACTTGAGCTTGCTGGGAGGAGGGTCATCCACCATTACTAAGGCTTGAGTAGGTGGTTTTCCCCTCACAGTGTGAACAAAGCCACCTGGAAGTTAAACTGGCAAAGCCCACCACAGCTCAGCAAAGCGGCTATAGCCAGGCTGCCTCTCAAGATTCCTCCTCACTGAGCAGGGCATCTCTGAAAGAAAGGCAGCAGCCCCAGTCAGGGGCTTATAGATAAAAGTCCCATCTCCCTTGGACAGAGCATCTGGGGGAAGGGGTAGCATTGGGCACAGCTTCAGCAGACTTAAACATTCCTGCCTGTCAATTCTGAAGAGAGCAGCAGATCTCCCAACACAGCACTCAAGCTCTGCTAAGGGACAGACTGCCTCCTCCAGTGGTTCCTGACCCTCGTGCCTCCTGACTGACAGACACTTCCCAGCAGGGGTCAACAGACACCTCATAAAGGAGAGCTCCTGCTGATATCTCGTGGGTGCCCCTCAGGGACAAAACTTCCAGAGGAAGGAACAGGCAGCAATGTTTGCTGCTCTGCAGCCTCTGCTGGTTGTGCCCTAGCAAACAGACTCTGGTGTATAACTACAGCAAACTCCAGCAGACCCGCAGCAGAGGGGTCTGACTGTTAGAAAGAAAACTAACAAACAGAAGGGAACAGGATGAATATCAACAGAAAGGAAACTCCATCGAAGGCCACCAACATCAAAGATTAAAGGTAGATAAATCCACAAAGATGGGGAGAAACCTGCATAAAATGGCTGAAAATTCCAAAAACTAGAACATCTCTTCTCCAAAGGATCACAACTCTTCACCAGCAAGGGAACAAAACTGGATGGAGAATGAGTTTGACAAATTGAGAGAAGCAGTCTTCAGAAGGTGGGTAACAAAATCCTCTGAGCTAAAGAAGCACGTTCTAATCCAATGCAGTGAAGCTAAGAACCTTGAAAAATTGGTTAGAAGAATTACTAACAAGAATAACCGGTTTAGAGAAGAACATAAATGACCCAATGGAGCTAAAAACATAGCATGAGAACTTCGTGAAGCATATATAAGTATCAATAGCCAAATTGATCAAGCAGAAGGATATCAGAGACTGAAGATCAACTTAATGAAATAAAACATGAAGACAAGATTAGAGAAAAAAGAATGAAAAGGAACAAACAAAGCTTCCAGGAAATATGGGACTAAGTGAAAAGACCAAACCTATGTTTGACTGGTGAGAGTGATGGAGAGAATGGAACCAAGTTGGAAAACAATCTTCAGGATATTACCCAGATCTTCTCCAATCCGGCAAGGCAGACCAATATTCAAATTCAGGAAATATAGAGAACCCCACAAAGATACTCCTTGAGAACAACCCCAAGATACATAATCATCAGATTCACCAACGTTGAAATGAAGGAAAAAATGTTGAAGAGAAAGATCAGGTTACTCACAAAGGGAAGCTCATCAGACTAATAGTGAACCTCTCTGCAGAAACCCTACAAGCCAGAAGAGAGTGGGGGACAATATTCAACATTCTTAAAGGAAATAATTTTCAACCCAGAATTTCATATCTAGCCAAACTAAACTTCATAAGTGAAGGAAAATTAAAATACTTTACAAACAAGCAAATTCTGAGAGATTCTGTCACCACCAGGCCTGCCTTACAAGAGCTGCTGAAGGAAGCACTAAATATGGAAAGGAAAAATCAGTAGAAGCCACTGCAAAAACATACCAAATTGGTAAGACTATCAACACTATGAAGAAAATGCATCAACTAATGGGCAAAATAGCCACCAAGCACAATAATGACAGGATTAAATTCACACAACAATATTCATCTTAAATGTAAATGGCCTAAATGCCCCAAGTAGAAGACACAGACTGGCAAATTGGACAAAGTGTCAAGACCCATCAGTGTGCTGTATTCAGAAAACCCATCTCATGTGCAGAAACATGTAGGCTTAAGATAAAGGAATGAAGGAATATTTACCAAGCAAATGTAAAGCAAGCAGAAGTTGCAGTCCTAGTCTCTGATAAAACAGACTTTAAACCAACAAAGATGAAAAAAGACAAAGAAGGCCATTACATAATGGTAAAGGGATCAATGCAACTAGAAGAGCTAACTATCCTAAATGTATATGCATCCAATACAGGAGCATCCAGATTCATAAAGCAAGTTATTAGAGACCTACAAAGAAACTTAGACTTCCACACAATAATAATGGGAGACGTTAGTACCCCCCTGTCAATATTAAACAGATCAACGAGACAGAAAATTAACAAGCATATTTAGTACTTGAACTCAGCTATGCACCAAGAGAACCTAGTAGACATCTACAGAACTCTCCACACCAAATTAACACAATATACATTCTTCTCAGCATTACATCGCACTTATTCTAAAACTGACCACATAATTGGAAGTAAAATACTCAGCAAATGCAAAAGAATGGAAATCATAACAGTCTCTCAGACCATAGTGCAATCAAATTAAAACTCAGAATTAAGAAACTCACTCAGAAATGAACAACTGCAAGGAAACTGAACCACCTGCTCCTGAATGACTACTGGGAAAATAAAGAAATTAAGGCAGAAATAAATAAGTTTTTGAAACCAATGAAAACAAAGACACAACATACCAGAAACTCTGGGACACAGCTAAAGCAGTGTGTAGAGGGATATTTATTGCACTAAATGCCCACAGGAGAAAGTCAGAAAGATCTAAAATTGACACCGTAACATCATAATTAAAAGAATTAGGGGAGCAAGAGCAATCAAATTCCAAAGCTAGCAGAAGACAAGAAATAACTAAGATCAAAACAGAACTGAAGGAGATAGAGCAGGAAAACCACTTCAAAAAAATCAGTAAATTCAGGAGCTGGTTTTTTGAAAAGATTAACAAAGTAGATAAACAGCTAGCCAGACTAATAAAGAAGAAAAGAAAAAAGAATCAAATAGACACAATAAAAAATGATAAAGGAGACATCCTCACTAATCCCACAGAAATATAAACTACCATCAAAGAATACTATAAACACCTCTATGCAAATAAACTAGAAAATCTAGAAGAAATGGATACATTCCTGGACACATACACCCTCCCAAGACTAAACCAGGAAGATGCTGAATCCGTGAATATGCCAATAACAAGTTCTGAAATTGAGGCAGTAATTGATAGCCTATCACCCAAAAATAGCCGATGACCAGATGAATTCACAGCCAATTTCTACCAGAGGTACAAAGAGGAGCTGGTACCATTTCTTCTGAAACTATTCCAAACAATAGAAAAAGAAAGACTCTTCCCAAACTTATTTTATGAGGCCAGCATCATCCTGTTACCAAAACCTGGCTGAGATACAATAAAAAGCGAAAACATCAAGCCAATATTCCTGATGAACATCGATGTGAAAATCCTCAGTAAAATACTGGCAAACTGAATCCAGCATTATCATTATCACTAGTCATTAGAGATGTGCAAATCAAAACCACAATGAGATATTCTCTCACTCCAGTTAGAATGGTGACCTTTAAAAAGTAAGGTGATAACAGATGCTGGAGAGGATGTGGAGAAATAAGAATGCTTTTATTGTTGGTGGAGTGTAAGTTAGTTCAGCCATTGTGGAAGTGTGGTGATTCCTTAAAGATCTATAACCAGAAATACCATTTGACCCAGAAATCCCATTACTGAGTATATACCCAAAATATTACAAATCATTCTACTATAAAGACACATGCACATGTATGATATTGCAGCACTATTCACAATAGCTAAATCTTGGAACCAACCCAAATGCCGATCAATGATAGGCTGGGTAAAGAAAATGTGGCACATATATACCATGGAATACTAGGTAGCCATAAAAAGGATGAATTCATGTCCTCAGCAGGGAGCATGGAGGAAGCTGGAAACCATCACTGTCAGTAAACTAACACAGGAACAGAAAACCAAACACTGCATGTTCTCACTCATAAGTGGGTGTTGGAACAATGAGAACACATGGACACTGTGAGGGGAACATCACACACCAGGGCCTGTCACGGGGAGGGGGGCAAGGAGAAGGATAGCATTAGAAGAAATACCTAATGTAGATGACGAATTGATGGGTTCAGGAAACCACCATGGCACGTGTATTCCTATGTAACAGACCTGCACGTTCTGTACATGTATCCCAGAACTAAAAGTATAATAAAATAAAAAATAAAATGAAATAAAAAAAAGAAATCCCCTTTTCTGTACTTATTCCTATCTTCCTCATCAAAATCCTATCAGTCTGTTAAGACAAGAATATTTCCCCCATCATCTCAATCTCAGTGAATGGCTACTCTATGCTTTCATTTCTCAGGGCAAAAATCCTGAAAAATGAAAAGCATCAGTGTTATTGCCTCTTTCTTCTCTCCAAAAGTAGGTCCACTCTATTAGTAAATCCTGTCATTAATGGATTCTGAATATGACCACAGCTCACCACCATCACTTTTGACTGTTCATCCAAGATACCACCATCTGCTCCCTACATTATTAAAATACCCTCCTACTGAGACTTGTTCTAACTTTAGTTTGGTTCTTTGCTGGCAGCAAGAGTGATTTTGTCAAAATGCAAATCAAAGCATGTCATTCTTTTGAAACCCTCAATTATAATTCTTATCTTACTCAACACAAAAGCCAATGTTTGGCTCGTGGCCTACCAGACCCAGTAAGCTGAGCTATTTCTTTCTTCAACTTTCTTTCCTTCCCCTCTTTTCCTTTTCTCACTCGTCTCCAGCCGCAGTGTCTTTCTTGCTTACCTTCACTCAGGATGGAGCATTCCCACTTAGGGCTTTTGCACATGCTATGTTGGTACATCTTTTCTTGTGCTAGTTAACACTACCTAATTAGAACATACCCTCTTTAATGTTAGAGACCAAATCTTGTTTATCAAACCATATTCATTCCCTACAGAAGCCTAGAATACCATATATAATTTCTAACTTTGCCATATAATAGTTTTTAACTTATTAGGTCAATGCAAAGGTAATTGTGAACTCAAAGTGGAAGATTTTTTAAAAATTATGTGTGTAGTTCAGCATCCATCTTTTTCTCAGAAAAAAAATATATTTGATTATGTAAAGATATCAGCTTCACCTAAACTCTTGGTTAAAAAAAAATAATTGATTTGGACAAGGCTTTACCAGTGTTTTAAAACAGATAGTAGCCTTAATACAATTAGCCTTGTCACAAATAATATTCAATATTTAAAAAAAAAATCATTACCCAAATGTTTGCCTGAATAAAGCTCTTTTAAGAATTTTATGGCAACACATTTCGAAGAGTAATACATCTGGACCTGAGGAAAGTGATGATAATGATAATTATGATGATGGTGATGGTGGTAAATAGCATGACATAATTATCTGAGTGATATTCACTCTCTTTTTCTGTATTCTACTGGTTAGAAGGAGCATACAGATGTCACCTCCACTCAAAGAGAAGGGATTAAACCCCAGGATGTGGTCGCCACAAGTTAAAGGTGTTTTTAGAACATGGCATCAAATCAACATCATGGCATTTCTTGTTTATTTTTTGTAATGTAACACATCATCTGATGTAAATTAGTTTTATTTTTGTTTTGAGAGTTACACTTCCATATTTAGCACTGAGTCTCCAGTTGTCTAGACCAAAAAGTTGTTGAAATTGCACTCAACTTCCTTGGAAAAAAATTAAATTTGAACGAATAAAGAATTGTATTAGAATTATGAAAAACTGATGGATTTTAAACGTTGGGTTATTACACATTTAGCAACATACATCTCACAATTATAAAATATATTTCAAGGAAATATTGAGGAAAATGCATAGAGATTGAACGATAAAGATGTGAATTACATCATTACTGTTTTGAGAAAAAATTCAAATGTCAACACATTACCTAAAGATGTAACCAGTTTATTGAATGAAATGGGCTAAGGAGGGTACAACCAAGAAAAAGAAATTGCACCACAATTAATGTATTCAAACATGACATATCTGATTTCTTCTTGCTGTTACTTAATGATATCTTGGGTATACAGTATAATTTTATTTACCCTTTCAAACTTTTTCATATATTACAATAAATAAATTTACTTAAATCACAAGTTTAAATTTAAATCCAATTTTGTGTTTGTTTTAGACAGTGTCTCACTCTGTGGCTCAGGCTGGCGCACAGTGGCATGATCATGGATCACTGCAGCCTCAACCTCCCAGGCTAAAGAAATCCTTCCACCTCAGCCTTGTCAGTAGTTGGGACACAGGCCCACAAAATTTTAAGTTTCTGCCTTTCCCCAAAGTTCAAGTCTAGTCAGGGATCCATGAACAACAATATAGAAGAGGATAGGGGCATTACCTGCTCTTTCCTCGGAAACTCTGGTTTTCACTCCTTCTGCTTTTAGCCCTTTTAGAGTTAAAGAGAGAGCTAGGGTTAAGAGAACAAGGATAAGTGAAAAAGGGGCAAATATGTGTTTTATCTGTTTTGATTTTTATTTAGTGGAGATTATTTGCAGTCTCTTCTGTCTTTCAAATGCCATCTATCCCAATGCAGGTATCCAAATACTGGCTACTTATTGGGCTTTAGTAGCGGATTATTCAAAGAATCCTCAGAAAACTACTGTGCAATTCCTTGCTTTGAACAGTAGCTTCTTACATATTCTTTCCAGCCCTTTAGTGATGACATACTCCAGTGTTCTGTATAATTGGACTTTTCAATTATCAGCCAAGTTTATGGTTTGATAGATTTGTCATGGAGTGAGAAATTTTGACTGTTCTTCCTCTAACAGTAGTGCAGGGGAAAGAAAATAAGGTTGGAGAAAAAGGACTCAAACATTATCCATTTTTGACCTTAGCATGCAGAATACCTGGGCTGTGGCTTGCATATCAGACAAAATTTGCAGAAAGTAATCAATACAATACAATACAATACATATATGTAAGAATGTGTATAGCTTATTGATCGAAGATCTTGACTCAGTGTTGACACAGCAAGGCTTTTAGTCCTAAAGCACCTAATCTCCTACCATGTCAGAGCTCCAGAAAACACATCTTCACTTCTCTTGCTTTATGTTTTTCAAAGAAAATGTAACTATATCCTAATGCCTTGGAAGTTTGTAAATTCTTTATTTCCAGTGTCAGAGTCATGGAGTGAATAATTTGAATTTCAGATACTATTTGCCTGGTGGAAATATTTCAGTAAACCAAACTAATTAATTAACTTGTCACATGTATACTTTCAGATAGCATATAGATTCTTGCTTAATGGGATACCCCCTACTCTAGTAGTGCCAAATTTCAATTTTCTTTTTAGTTTTCCAATTTGTGATTTCAGAATTAGTGAGATCCTTTCAATAGTTATACAGAATGATTAATAAACACTGTTAACATTAAAAAGTGTATACTATTAAATTAATGTAATTATATATGTGTGTATATGTGTAAATATAATATGCATTATTAATGAGATACCAATTCCTTAAATTGACAGCACATTGCAAACTTGCAATTTTTTTAAAACAGTCGAAATATTTAAATATATTTATAAAATTTTAAATGCTATTTAAGTAATTTTAAGTAACAATTTTCAAATATTTATATTCATTATTGGTAATCTGTATTTTGCCTTTTAATGCTAGCAGGGAAATAGGAATAATATAAAAGAAAAATAACTTTTTTTTTCAAATTCAAAATAAAATGTTTAACTTACACATAATACAAGTTATGTACAAAATTAGGAGGGGGGAAACCTGAATAAATCCTGGAACACACATATGTATTTACGTTATGGGAAAACGGGAGAGAATACTTCAATATCAACATGTTCTATGCCATTAACTCATTAATGGCTAAATGGCCACACCAAATTGCATGTGAATGTTAGAACTTCTTGGACAACCACTATAAATCCTTGTTTTTTAAAGGAAAACACAGAAATAACTACCAACAGTGTCTGAGAAGAGAGACTAAGTTAACATACATTGCATGTATTGCAGGCAAGGCAGAGGCATTTTTTTAAAGCTTTTGCACAGACTTAATATAATCTTAAAAAAAAATATGTAGGCCTTTACAGGATTTGACTTGCTGAAATCCAAACAATTTTGACTCACGAAGAGTCCTAAGACTTCGGCTGAAAAAAAAAAAAAAAGAAAAAGAAAAAGTTCCAGCCCTAGACCAAAAAAAAAACACCTGGAAGAGTATGGCAATTAGATTAAACAAGCATGGTCAGGCTAGGAACCTGAATGTATTTTAGAGCAAAAGCTCAAAGGTGGGCGGGGAAAGAGAAGAACCTATTTGGTAACAAGGTGTACTATAATACCGTGATATAAAAAAAGGTATGGTGAAAATGTACCTTTTACTAAAGCTTATACAATATACAAGTTCCTTGGTCCATAAAAACTATGTTAGATTTGTGTCTTCTAGTTTGTTCAACTTGTATTCCCGCCACATTTACGTCTTGCCCATTTAAACAAAACCAAACAGAAACCAACCAACCATCCAACAAAACTGCTGAAAACCTGATTTCCAATAGTTTGTACATTTTGATGTTTTGTTTTGTTTTGTTTTACTGTGGCTTCTGCATTTCAAATCAGCACTTGTAGACAGATAATGGGGTTCTGAATAGCATCACTTGGTATGAAAAGTTTTCCCAAGAAACCACAAAAGATTGTTCATTTTTTTTTCTCCTTTTTTGTCTGTTTGCCACACTCAAGTCAGTTTAAGTCCTAGCAAAAAGACGGTAGTTAGGATACCACTGTTGCTGTGGACGATGTGACACTGGTTGAATTTGTGCTGGCGTTTGTGTAACTTCCCTCGCTGTTTGTGTTTGATTCATTAGGGGGCACCTGGCTTGAATTGGCTCGAAGGATTGCCCCTGCTGCGCTGCAGTGTGGCCGTGGCCTTGGTTCTGGGGTGTAGGTAAAGGTAAGGCTGGTAGAATAAATGATTCCATCATTTCGGACCAAAGTTACTGGAACCTGGACTGGTTGCCTGACCCATCTCCAACCTTCTCGGAATGCAAAAATGTCTGGGACGACACAGAGCATACTTTGCCCACACCTGAAGGCTCTCTACAACAGGCACTGGCGTGACTGGGGCAAGGACAGGGCCCATTCCTTCGTAAAATGTATACTCTGCCTTATCTGTGCTAATGATTGTCCAGGAAGCGCCATCATTTATCATCCCTTTATTTGGTTCTTTTGGGCATGGAGTGGCCTGAAATTGAATTATTCTTTCTTGAGAAAGGCACAAGTACATTCTTTCTGTATCCTTAAGGTAAAATGCACATTTATGGAGTTGTGACACAGGATCATCTGCATCCAATAATGCGGTCTGCTTATCAACTTTCCTAATTATCAATCTTGGGAGTGCCATACCAGTAACTGAGCACACAAGTTTGACTGTTTGTCCATAGTGGACATAGCCATGTCGGACTGTGAATTCTTCGCCTTCTGATTCATCATCATCCAAGAGATGAATGTAAAATGCTCCCCACTGCTGTGAACTGGCATGAAGATTACCTCCTTCTGCATGCAAGTATCTGGTATTAACTGTCTGGGATAGTAGTCGATTAAGCAGAGCTGTCTTTGTTCCTGAGGCAATGCATAAGTCAGTATTTTTCAACGACTGTTTCTTTTTGGAAGGTTTGGAGATGACTTTTATCCGCCTGTTGAGGAACACACCAATGCCATCTTGTTGCCATAGAACATCTTGGATGTGAAACCAACATGAAGTGCTTTCACTTGTCTGAATCAGATATGTACAATGTTTTGGCTGTGCAATAATAGTTCTTTTCTTCGAAGTTTAGCTGCTGCATTTTTGGTCACTATTTCCTATCCCAATAAATGCACACGGTTGAGACACTTGTTCAGAAAAACTATCACGTTCCATTCGTTCTTTTTTTTTTTTTCTTCCATCCACTGCCCATAAGATATACACAAGGAGGAGGGCAAAAAAACCTTTTTTCATTTCCATATGACTTCTGTGCAACTTTTGCATGAAGATAAGTGCTGTTTGATCCCCTCGCTCTTTTAAATAATTTTGCAGAGCTTCCCTAGTAAGTCGTTTAGGTGGACGCTGCTCACTAAATTTCCGTGTCACAGCAGGCGCCATCTTCCACAAACTCTCGCGGAAACTCCAACCCTCGCGAGATTCTCCCCCCTCCCTACTCCTTCCCTGGTCCCTCTCTCCCTCTCCTTCCCTTTTTCCTCAGTCATGGATTCCACCCAGCCCTGGTGCTCCCTTTCCCTTCACAGTGCTGCGAAGAGCCAGATTGGGGTTCCTGCTCACTGCCTTCCCTGGAAACCTACCCCAAGAAAAATAACTTTTAAACATATTCATATTACTTACATTTAACTTAATTTATATTTTTGTGCAGATATTCACATTTTACACTTTCAATACAATTACATCTTAAGTTTTTTATATTATTACTATTCTTTTCACAGAAATTATGTAAAAATATTGATTATGATAATGTAATCATTTTTTTCTGAAATAAAGGCAAGAAAAAGAATTAATGTGGAATAAATATAAAAGAATTATGAATTATGTATACATTTTATTACTCATTTAAACACTTGCCATCTATAAATCACTTAGACATCACCAGCAATAATTAAATTCAGTATTAAAAAGTAAAGTCCATAACCTCCCCCATATTTTTAAATTTTATAAATAAAAGTATATTTATCCAAGTAGGAAACTAGAGCTGATATTATTTAGCAATTTGTTTTTATAATTTGATAATATTTTTATGCATATTATTTTAATCTTTTTTCTTTCCCTGCCCCTGGTCTGAAGATATGAGGGGCATGCATGGAAACAATATCTCTTTGCTTACCTGGAAATGCTTTTAATTTTCTCCTTGTTGATTTTTTTCCTGAATCTTTGGAAAACAATGACTGACTGTCAGTGCTCTCTGTAAGTTAAGCATCCAAGCTTCTCCACTGCCCGATTCCTTCTCGGGTGTCTTGTTGACTGTCTTCCAAGTAGCACTACTGATTCAGCTACAGGTGCCATCTTCGTGCATCTATTTACCTGTTGCTCCTAGAGTCTCTTGGGCAAGTAGACAGTGCTCCTGAGTCAGTGACTTGTAAGACAGTTGAAGCTGAGAAAGGTTTTGCAGTAGTAACCTTTGATTCACTCGATATTCACACTTTCTTAATTTATAGAATGAAGAAAGTGCAATCTGGTAGTTACACTGGCAGTTACGTTTAACTTGATATTTTTCTCTAATACTTAGATAAGCACAACGGCAGATAACCAAGTCAAATGCCTTGAAGTCTTTAAAGTAGCACATTGAATATGGGTTACTGATAACAAAAATTGGGCAGGAAGCATAGAGTATCACCACTGAACTGCCTTTCTCCATCTTATTTTTCTCCTTATATAAACAGGAAGGTTGGACATTGAATTAGTGACTGTTTACAGACAAGTTCCTTCTTATAAATTTTGGTAATTCTTAGAGAAAGGCTGAGACTGGCAACTCTTTATGGGCTCAAACTAAAAACAAGATTTTAGCTTTTTTAAAAAGTGTTACAGTATATTACTTAACATACAACTTCCATTCTATACCTTGTCATAAATATTGTTAAAATATGAAATTACTTATAATGTACATTATCTCAAAGGAAACTGTGGCTTATATAACCAGTCAACTATTTCACAAACGATTCCACATATTCAATAAGCAATTTTATATATTTTACAAAATGGAGGACAATTTGTGAAAAGTACTTCTTTAAGGTAAGAGTAAAAATCTTAATAAATGAATATTTCAAATGGCTAAAAACAAAATACTAAATAACAATCAGATAGCTCAAGAGATGTGGTACAAGGTAAGATCATCACTAGGGGATCAGTAGGCTCTAAAAAGGTCTTCCGCTTCAAGAGGAAATCATTTTATTTTCCACTCAGAAAGCAATTTCCTATTTTTAAAACTGCAGGTCTAGCTTTGACATTAAACTAATATGTATTGATTCTATCTCTCTGGTTGTACTAGAGAATATTGATTCTTATGTTAAAAAATTATTGACACCCTTATCACAGTGTTCCTGAAATTAATATTTTAACATTTGCAAGAAAGTACTTATCTGTTAATCAGTACATTAATATTCTAACCTCAAAATTCACATTTGTGGGAAAAGGGTAGAGAGAGAAGACCTCTAGAATATTATAGAATTTTATGTTCTTAAACTTTTCCTCTTTCTGTACAATCATCTGTCCTCTGGGCTCTCACTGTGAAAATTCGATGTTATGCAAAAAAAAAAAATTATAAATTTGGGGCATGCATGCTTAGAAAAGTAAAATCATTTTCTTATTGTATGATATAGGTATAACACAGCATTCCTTCCCAGTATGATGTGCCAGGCTCTAGTTTTCTAATGTCTATTAACTTATTTAATCCTCACGATAATTCTATGATACAGACATTATTTTATGGTTGGAAAAACAAGGCACTGTGTAGAGAAACTAACTGATTTAGAGTGATGGAAGCAAGTTCTGAATTCAGGAACTTGATGACAACGGCAAAAAGAAGGTGGAAGAGAAGGGAAAGAAAGAGAAGACTTTGTTCCCTCTTAATTAGAGCTGACCAATATTTGTTTTAAACTCACATCTTATATCAAGATTCAAAACCTTTTTCTCATGATCTATATAATTGTACAGGTTAACTGATAACTCTAAATACTTCACAAAAACCTACAGAGACCGGTTTTGTGAATGAGTCTCAGAACTGAAGACCCTCAGAAAGGCATGAAACCAGGGTATTTCCCCTCCATACGATCATTGTCACATTAATGTTATATTTATCATTTCTCGCCTTTCATGTGTTCATTTGGCACAAATCCTTTAGTTTTCCTTATCATCATGTACTGTGTATCTGCCCTAAAGTTTCTGTTCTCAGCAAAGCTGAGAGCTTCTTAAAATCAGGGGCAATGTCTCCTTATTTCTAGATCTTTAATGCGTAGAGCTATAATATCACACAAAGTGAGTATTCTTAAATATATGTTTAATTTATTTGAATTAATTTAATATTTAACTTTTGCTGTCAAAACATCCTAAAGAGAGAATACTAAAATGTAAATTACAGTTATCTTTCACTGGCAAAACATTCACCAATTATTTATTGATTAATTCATTTGGAATACATTTGGTAAGAATGTGTTATGTGTCGGACATTGCTTTTGGTTTCAGGGACATATTGCTAAGCAAGATAAGCACAGGTCATGACCTTAGTAGTTAATTGCTTGTTATAAAAAATATACAAAAAGTTAAATGACATAGTTCATGACCTCAAAGTGTGATGTTTATAATGGTACAGAAAATATATGAAGCTATAGAAAAGTAACTAGAATGATGAACGTTATACATGCATGGTGTTGCTGCGTCGGTCTGAGGATGACTCCTCCTACTCAGCCTGCACACATCTTTTATTTATCCTTTTTTTGAAAACAATCCTCCAATTGTGGGGGAACTGCATTAGAAACAGTTGTTTTCATGCAATATAATCCAGATTGCAGCCACAGCAGGTGCCATCAGAGACAGAAACTCGATCCAAATGGAGACATCCAGAATGTTTCCCTAAATGTTGAAATTAGAAGGAATAATGACTGTATAAATAATGTTTCTGGAGTAAGGTTGGCTATACTAGGCACCCAATGAATTAAGATAAAACTAAATATATTCTAGCCATGTCACCAACACTCAAGAAAAAAATAGATTTCAAGTATTTTTATAGGAATTATATCTAAGATCACTTCGGTAGAGATTCTGACAAAGATAACTTCTCAACATAAATTGGAATTGTAAATAACTTAGAACTTAGTTGACACAATTTTTTACAGTACAAATGATAAGAAAGGATAGATATTTGAAGATTTTGAGTTGAAATATCTATACACTACTCAAATCTAATGCTGGCTAACTCAGTGCATGAGAGATGACAGGACACATAGTCTGTACTTGACAGCTGTTGAATTGAATCCAATGATAAATATCTCCACTATCTCTGACAAATTGTTGACAAGTTTACTTAATTTAAAAATATACATAAGGTGCAAAGTTAAATAATTTATCTATATGGACAAAATTAAGTGTCTGGATTCTTATATAGTTAATGTCGTTAAGGATTTAGATGAGACTTCTTCAAAATACTAAAAAGAAAAGAACTGATTATGTTCGTGATGGTATAGCTTAGTAAACTTATGGACATTTGTCAAAAACCTTAGCATTTTATAATATACCAGAAATTTTATTTCTAAGTATTTATTTTATAGAATTGTGGATATATTTAAGATATAGCTATAATATTGTTTACTGCAATGTAGTTTGCAAGGGAAACAATTTCTAAGCAATCTAATTGTCTAAGAGTAAGAAAACGATTGAATAAATTTTGATAGACCATAGCATATAATACTATTCAGTCATTAAACATTATGTTGTATAATAATATTTAATGGCTTGGAAAATGATCATGAGGCAATATTAACCTAAGAAGCAGGTTACAAAATAGTGTGTAAAGACTAATTGCATTTAATTCATGTGTATCATGCTTTGTGACATTTTTTTCTTCATCTGGTTTACTGATTCTAAAATTTTTCCTTCAGTGTCTACAATTTACTTCTTATGATGGGCCAGCCTATAATGTTGTAACAGGCAGTTCCCAATTCTCAATGAGTCAACACAATAAAGATTTATTTTTCATGTATTCAAAGTGCACTGTGTCCAAGTGAATCTCAGCAGTGATAATCCTCCAGAGATACAGGATGCTTTGCTTTCATGGCTCCGGAGTTTCAGCACAGTTTCTCCTCTATGACCACAGTGGCCAATGAAGAGAACTTACAACACTGCACACGGTCTTTTCACTGTCTTTTTTAATGAGACACACATCACCTCTATCTATGGCCCACAAACTAAAATTAGTCACATGGCTCCACCAACTGCAAGGGACTTAAGAAATACTTGGACTTGTTGACCCGGAAGAGGAGTAGACATTAGTAAACTCTAATAATTGAGAGCAAATAGTCATTGATTTTCATACATACATTTTAAAATGTAGATGCTGTTTATTAGATGTCAAGAAACGGAAAAATATTATTTTAGTCAAAAAAGATGACAAAGATGATTACTCAAAAAATATGATAAATATGCTGTATGATAAATCTGGCCAAAAGCTTAAAATGTTAGCTTTTGAGAATTTACAAAACAAACAAAATTATAAATAATAATGTTATTTAAAATTGAATATTCAAAGTAAAAAGAGTATTTCTTGTATTAATTTCTGCTCAGATCCACTTCTTTTACAGCTATTTCTTTCTAAAAGTAATAACATTATAGAATAACTTGTAAGGAAGATGTTAATAATCACTTCTACTCCTCTTAGATCTTCAGTGGGTTCTTCGACTGGATCTGGTAATGAAATTGACAAAAAACAAGTTAACATGAGGAAAGCCTAAAAGGTTTATTACTTTAACATGCACACGGAATTCCTCACAGGGAGTGAAGTCTGAAAAAATGGCCAAAGTGAAATGCTTTTATACTTTTTAGACAAATATTAATTATTATTTGTCTTTAAAGTATAATGATAATTATAATAATTATTATTTGTCTTAAAAGTATAATAATAATTATATTATTGTTATTTGTCTTAAAAGTACCATAATTATTATTTGTCTAAAAAGTATAAAAGCATATGCTTTGGCCATCTTGATAACAATATTATTGTTATTTAATATTGAATAATATTCAATATTACTATTTAAGAAAAAATCTATTTGAGCTTTTATTTGTTATTTGTTTAAAAAACCTAGGCTGGGTGCGGTGGCTCATGCCTGTAATCCCAGCACTTTGGGAGGCCGAGGTGGGTGGATCACGAGGTCAAGAGATCGAGACCATCCTGGTCAACATGGTGAAACCCCATCTCTACTAAAAATACAAAAATTAGCTGGGCATGATGGCACGTGCCTGTAGTCCCAGCTACTCGGGAGGCTGAGGCAGGAGAATTGCTTGAACCCAGGAGGCGGAGGTTGCGGTGAGCCGAGATTGCGCCATTGCACTCCAGCCTGGGTAACAAGAGCGAAACTCCGTCTCAAAAAAAAAAAAAAAAAAAAAAAAAACTGTTTGAGCTAGTTTTGTTCATTAATATTGAATGTTATTCAGTATTAAATAACAATAAATTTGAGAAGAAATTAGTAGACTGGGAAATCTGACTGCGGCAGTGCATTTTAGGGAAGTCACTAGGAGATACATTGGGGAATAAAGCTAGTGGAAGACAAGGGTTACACTGGAAAATTTATTTATTATTCAGGTTCATCACAGCCCCAGTTCCCAATCTCTGGTGATAAGGGTTACCTTCTATCCCTGGTACAGACAAGGCAACCCTCTCCAAAGAATCCTGATGGACTGCTACACGTAGGAATGAAAGACAGGTCAGATAGCTCTTTCTGTAACTACAGTTTCTCTAATGTTTTTAGCTAGAGATAATGAATATACCAAGTTGGCATATTTTGGATTTATACCTCTTTAACTCCTTCAAGCTAATAAATTAATACTAACTTGCATACATTATGTGAACTGAGTATATGAATGAATATTTTGATAGTATCAAATATTTCCTTCTTAGTTATTGTTAAAAATCTGTTTGAGGTCAGGTTTGGTGGTTCACACCCGTAATTCCAGCACTTTGGAAGACTGAGGCCAGCAGATGGCTGGAGCCCAGGAGTTTGAGATCAACCTGGACAATTTGGTGAAACACTGTCTCTAAGAAAGAAAAAGAAAGAGTGGAGATAGTGCTGCTGCACTCCAGCCTGTGCAACAGAGTCAGACTCTGTCTCAAAAAAAAAATAAAATAAATAAATAATAGAAAAAAAATCTATCTGAGCTAGTTTTGTTCAAAATATATATAATTACTGAAATGAGTTTAAATAGAAGTATTAATTATATTAATGTATTTTCTGACTTTTTGCTTCTCTCAATCCATTTTTGAAAGTTGGGCAAATATACAGGAGAAAAAATCCTTAGTCGATCATGCTTGATGATGACAAAATCTTAAGAATAAAGGGCCTCTACTAAAATTTAAGAACAAAAAATAGCATGGCAGCATGTGCTTGTAGTTCTGTCTACACGGGAGGTTGAGGCAGGAGGACTGCTTGATTTCAGGAGTTTAAGACCAGCCTGGGCAACATAGTGAGACCACGTCTCTACAAACAAACAAGCAAACAAACAAAAAACAAAAAAGTGTTGCTGTTTTGTTATTTAATAATAAAACCTGTTCTGGAAATAGATCAGTATGCATAAAAATAATTCAACTGTAAAATACTATACAAATTTACATTAATATAGCAGTTGTGACTATTAATGTGTTGTTCTCTGTGTATTTGTATGTGTATGTTTGTGTGTGTGTGTGTGTGTGTGTGTGTGTGTGTGTGTCTGTAGATATGAGTGTGTTCTAATTAAGGAATGACAATTTATCCATGTTAATGATACTATTATGAAGGACAAGCCTCACTCTTAATTCTAATAATAAAAGAGAAATCCTTTAAAACATAAGCGAGGTAACATAAACTCTTTGATCAAAATTCTCTCTTGGTTCCCCATATCATGTGGAGAAAATATACGGTCCTATGGTGGTAAAATTACTCTTTGACCTCATCTATAATTAATCTCCCAACTGCTTATTCCATTCCAGCCACATTCTTTCATGAACTCACTTTAAGGTCTTTACAATGATTAAGCCTCTATGTCTAGAATGTTCTTCCCTAAGACATCTACATAGCTCTCTCCCTGAATTGTTTGTTATCTTTTATATTAAAAGCACAAATAAAACACCACCATTTCAGTGTTTGTTTTGGTGACATTTCCCTGGTGGTTGACTCCCACAGTTCGTATTTCCATCCAAATGCATTCTAATTATGCTTTCACTTTTCAATATTGTTTTCTCCAGATATAAAATTATAGTTTTGCAGATATTTCCTTTGCATATCTAAAGAATAGCATGCTTTAAATATGGAGAGAAAACAGCTGTCGAGCTATAATTTTTTCTTACCTTCATCATCTCTGTTGAGAAGTCTGCTGTTAATTTGATTGATTTCCGTGAAACTTGCCTGCCTTTTAAGATTTTCCCTCTGTTCTGGCTTTTTAGAAGAATAATATGCTTTGGTGAATTTGCTTTAGTTGGTGTTCATAATGTTTCTTGAATTTAAAGCTTGCCTTGCTTCATCAGTTATGGGAAACACTCCAGAGAAGAGTGAGACTGTAATCAGTTAAGAGCTGGGAGGTGACTACAATGCCTGATGACATGAGTTTGGATGGAGCACCAGTTGTGTTTACTCCACGCACGATACATTACAGTTTGAAGCAGGAGTCATAAACTGTGGTACATTGGTCTAATCTCGCTAACAGGTTTCTTTGTGAATAACATTTTATTGGGTCGCAGTCACACTCATTGGTTTAGGTATTATCTAGGAACAATTTCACACTTACCTATTTAGAAAAAATTTAAAACAATTATCTTTCCCGAATGACAAACTTGAGAAGGGCCACAAAGACCATGTAATTCACAAAGCCTAAATCATTTAATAGCTAGTCTCTTACAGAAAACATTACTAACTTTAGAAAAAGAGCACGGCTTTTAAAGTCTGACAGTCTTGGTACAACATAACGTAACGTAACATAACGTAACGTAATGTAACATATAATATAACAAACATAACATAACGTAACATAGCATCTTATCCTAACAAATACTAATGCTTTGTTTTACATTTTGTTTAACTTTACTGAAACTTGCTTGGTCTTTCTATACACTAGTAATCATTTTTACCTAACAGATTGTAATGTAAAGTAAATACATGTGAAAACATAACATCACAGTCTGGCACATAATAGACACACAGAAAATGTTTTTTAATCAACTTAATTTTTCCTTTGTATATGTGTTCACAGCAGCCAAGTACAGGGCACACACACCTCAAATCTGAGATATTGACAGTCTGTTATTTCCATTTTCTCTTCAATAGATCCTTTATAGAACTATATTTAGTAACTGTTTTTTCATGTTGCAGCATAATTTGAATCATTCTCTTTTGATAAAAATCTTTTTGCTTTGTTTAAAAGAATGATTCTGCCCATATTATAAAAATAATATGTTTGAGGACAGAATTAGGACATGCTAAACAGCCAAATGTGTCATATGAAGACTGAATGCTTTGAATAATGCAAGAAAAGGAAATAAATTTGGTGGTGGTGGTGATGGTGTTGTTGCTATAATGACACAGGACATTAAAATGTCTTGAATTTAATGGATCATTAAAGTTATTTTTGTTTGACCATAAAGGACTTTTGTGAAAAATGTAAGTGACAAAAGTCATATACATTCAGGGGATAATGAACAAAGGAATGAAATGCCCAAACATTAGGAGGTCTGTGCCTGGGATATCATCTAGTTAAGTTGGCAAGAAGAGTAAACACTGTCTGAACCTTGCTGGCTCAGGGTCCACTCCAGCTGACCACCTTGTCCTCATATGCATGGAATATTAACCTTGCCTGGCTTCCGAATGTGTGACAGCTAAATGCCTATTCTTCTCAAGAGTGGGAAATTCATCCTGTCAGTGTAATCTTGCCAGCCATCTGCTCAGTGGAAGGGATGCCCATCCTGCACCATGAATCTTCATATTACCTTTGACGTACCTCATGAAGAATCTTCTGTCGGTTCCTTCTTGCCAAGAAATTCTTAGAAATGCCTGGGTACTGGGGAGGCAATCCTTGATTAAATATCACAAAGTGCCATAAGCTAGGACATTATAGAAGGACACTACAGCTATCTCAGAAAATGAGAGTTTGGAAGCTAGTTAATGTGATGTTACATGTTTACATTAAGCTTTGTTACAATATTTTAGGGATTAATGTTTCCCAAAATATTACACAACACCATTATTCTCGACTTCGGTGTGTATCAGAATCACCTGGAGAATGTATAAAATCCCAGATCACTGGGCTCTGGCTAGTTTCTAATTCAGTAAGACTGGTGGGTATCCTGAGAACTCACATGTCTTACCATTTCCCAGGTGATGCTGAGGCTAGGTGACACAATTGAGAAGCACTACAATAATATATAAAACATAGGAAGGATTAACTTTAGCTATCACAATAGTCAGTAGAATAATAAATGCTTTAGTTTTCCATTCTGGATACCATAATTTTTGCTACTGTTGCCTCAACTAATTTACTCAGTTCAAATATCCATTTTTGCAGACATTTTAAAGTGTAAAATTAATCAAATGTTATAATTTTTCACAAAGAAAATATACAATTTACAATATTTTTGACTTCAGGATTTATATACATATATGCATGTGTATAATATTGTGTGTGTTTACCAAAAATATTCAAATCTATAACTAACACACTTCATTTCAGTTGTACACTTCAGTTACATATATGTGACTTAAGATTGTGCCCTCTAAACTGGTTGGTCTTCTTTTTTTTCATTCTAGCTCCGGATAATTTGTTGACTCCATGCTTTTTCCTGAGTCACATAATTTGATACAGAAGAGTTACTTCAAAAGCATGCAGTTTCTTTTTCCTTCCATCTACCTAATTTTCTTTTTATTCTGATAAAATATCTATTTAGGAAAAATAATTGCACAGAAGTATCCCCTTTTATTTTTCGAATGTGAGTTTTATTTTGATAGTTCTAATTATTACTCTTTTTTGCTAAGTTATTGACCATGCTAAAATTTTCACTTTGTCCTCCTCAAAATGCCAACTGCAAATTACTATTATAATTTATAGCCCTCTCTGGGTATACTTGGGGACTTGGTTCCAGGACTGCCATATATGTATACATTCTTACTTCTTCAAGTGCTGCAGACACTCATGTATATGCAGTCAGTCCTTGGTATAGGGAGTGTTTCAATCTGGAAATACTGTATTTTTTATTCTTATTTGATTTGAACAACCTTCATGTATATGTGAATCGGCACAGTTCAAATCCATGTTGTTCAAAGATCAACTGTTTTTATCTTTTTCTCATCTGAATTAAAATATAAAGGTGTTGATATTTGTAGTGCTGAACCAATGGAAGAAGCTTATATTCCCTGAATTTTTGTTAGAAAAAAATTCCTTTCAGATTTTGACAGGTGAAAAACTCTCCTTTTTAATAACAAATAATTTAATCTGATAACATTTTATTCCAAGATTAGCAACCATCCTCTATGCTATAATTTCCTGTGATTAATTACAATTTAAGTAGCACAATACATGGCATATATTAGACACTATTCTCACTTGTTAACTCATTCTTCACATCATAATTTGAATTATGCCACTAATTTCATCAAAAGAGTTTCATAGAATTAAAAAAATAATATGGGTAACATAAAGCAAATGAAAAGGAATTAGTTTACAGAATAAAATTTATTTGGAAAGAATTGCATTGTAATTTATCTTGCCTCTTTGAATCTTTGCAGTTAAAGACACACATTGCCAGGTGGGTGTGGTGGCTCATGCCTATAATTCCAGTACTTAAGGAGGCTGAGGTGGGCAGATTATCTGAAGTCAGGATTTGGAGACCAGCCTGGTTAACTTGGTGAAACTCCACCTCTAGTAAAAATGCAAAAATTAGCAAGACGTGGTGGCGGACACCTGTAATCCCAGCTATTTGGGAGGCTGAGGCAGGAGAATGGCTTGAATTTAGGAGGCAGAGATTACAGTGAGCCAAGATTGCACCACTGCACTCCAGCCTGGGAGATCCAGAGAGCCTCTGTCTCGAAAACAAACACCACTGCTCAAAGAAATAAAAGAGAACACAAGTAGATGGAAAAACATTCCATGCTCATGGTTAGGAAGAATATATATTGTGAATATGGCCATACTGCTGAAAGTAATAGATAAATTCAATGCTAACCCCATCAAGCTACCACTGACTTCCCTCACAGAACTAGTAAAAACCACCTTAAACTTCATATGGAACCAAAAAAGAGCCTGCATAGCCAAGACAATCCTAAGCAAAAAAGAACGAAACTAGAGACATCACACTACCTGACTTCAAACTGTATTACAAGGCTATAGTAATCAAAACAGCATGGTACTGGTACCAAAACACAGATATAGACCAATGGAACAGAACAGACGCCTCAGAAGTAATGCCACACATCTACAACCATCTGATCTTTGACAAACCTGACAAAAGCAAGCAATGGGGAAACGATTTCCTGTTTAATAAATGGTGTTGGGAAAACTGGCTAACCATCTTCAGAAAGCTGAAACTTGACTCCTTCCTTATACCTTATACAAGAATTAACTCCAGATGGATTAAAGATTTAAACATAAGACCTAACACCATAAAAACCTTAGAAGAAAACCTAGTCAATATCATTCAGGACATAGGCATAGGCAAGGATTTCATGACTAAAATACCAAAAGCAATGACAATAAAAGCTAAAATAGTCAAATGAGATCTAATTAAACTTAAAAGCTTCTGCACAGTGAAAGAAATGATCATTAGAGTGAACCAGCAACCAAAAGAATGGGAAAAATTTTTTGCAATCTACCTATCTGACAAATGGCTAATATCTGGAATCTACAAAGAACTAAAACAGATTTACAGGAAAAAAAAACCATTAAAAAGTGGGCAAAGGATATAAATAGACATTTTTCAAAAGAAGACATATGCGAGGCCAAGAAACCTATGAAAAAATGCTCATCATCACTGGTCATTAGGGAAATGCAAATCAAAATCACATTGAGATATCATCTCACACCAGTTAGAATGGCGATCATTAAAAAATCAGGAGACAACAGATGCTAGAGAGGATGTGGAGAAATAGGAATGCTTTTACACTGTTGATCTGAGTGTAAATTAATTCAACCACTGTAAAGACAGTGTGGCAATTCCTCAAGGATCTAGAAATAGAAATACCATTTGACTCAGCAATCCCATTACTGGGTATGTACACAAAGGATTATAAATCGTCCTATTATAAAGACACATGCACACGTATGTTCATTGCAGCACTGTTGACAATAGCAAAGATTTGGAACCAACCTAAATGCCCATCAATGATAGACTGGACAAGGAAAATGTGGCACATATACACCATGGAATACTATGCAACCATAATATGGGTTCATGTCCTTTTCAGGGACATGGATGAAGGTGGAAATCATCATTCTCACCAAATTGACATAAGAAAAGAAAACCAAACACTGCATGTTCTCACTCATAAGTGGGTGTTGAACAATGAGAACACATGGATGCAGGGAAGGGAACATCATACACTGGGGCCTGTTGGGGGGTGGGGTGTTGGGGTAAGGATAGCACGGGGTGGGTGGATTGGGTAGAGATAACATTAGGAGAAATATCTAGTATAGGTGATGGAAAGATGGATGCAACAAACCACCATGGCATGTGTATACCTATGCAACAATCCTGCACAACCTGCCCATGTACTCCAGAACTTAAAGTATAACAAAAGCAAACGAACCACAACACATATTGTCTTTTTAACAGTTTTGTTTAAAATCATTGCTTTTTGATAAATATCATATATGAAACAAGCAGTTAATTTACTCCTTCATATACTGCTTTGTGATATTAAAATCACTATAAAAATTGTATGTTATTTCATGGACAAATAAGGGCTGCATCTTCCTTTACAAAATTTTCTTTTTTCTTTTAAGGAAGAATGCTCATTTGACAAATTGATATTACTGAAGCCAGTAATAGCTTCAATCTCTGTTGGGTTAGATTGGTTGTTTATTAAGAATAAGAATTTTTTAAAACCCCTCTAAAACATTCTATTAAAGAAAGTGAAGTGTCTTCTTCACTTCTGGTATAAGAATTGAACTTCTCAAGGAGAAAAAAATAGGAAGAATTAAAAATAATAAACCACAAATGTCCGTAGACATACAGTCTCTCTGGACACACACTTTTCTAATGATCAGAGGTGGGGGAGGAAGGGAGGGACAGCAGGGGTGTGGGGAGGTCAGGGAGGGATAACACGGGGAGAAATGCCAGATGTAGCTGACGGTGGGATGGAGGCAGCAAACCACATTGCCATGTGTCTACCTATGCAATAATCCTGCATGATCTGCACATGTACCCCAGAACCTAAAGTACAATAAAAAAAAATTATAATGTCCAGAATTGTAATTATAAACAAACTCTACTTTATGGTTTTCATGTCATACGAATAATTATTGTTTAACCACTGCCCTCTTCATAAAGCAGAAAATAAAGGGCTTCAAGTAAAACTCATTACCCAATTTATGGTTAATTGATATAATTGGAGTATATTTTGTCATTTTCTTTTTCCAAACTGATGATAATGTGAAAAAAATCTGTTGGCTACTTTGCATTCTCTTCCTTGAAAAATTTGTCAGGCTAGTTTATAGATGAGAAAACGTTGTCCTTGTTTTTTGAAGTTTATTTACAATATATTTTGCTTTAGTGTTTTTTATATGCTAAAGTTTTATATGAATTTTTTATTTTTTAATTGCAATGTTCTTCAGAGATTGATGGTAAATTTAGATCTGTGAAATATATGTCTCAGTAGATAATGTGTTTTAGAGACCTGTACCTCATGCTTGTTTTCTGTAAATACTAACACACTGATTTCTTAATTTTATTATTCTATATTCACTTTTGGCTCAATGTTTGAGGTTAATTTTTAATATTAATTTAAAGTAATAGTTCTAAAAAAGATTGATTTTTTTACCCAAGGAAACTTAGGAGTATCTATAGACATGTTTGGTTGTTACAACTTGGGAACAGAAGTGGGTGCTATTGGTATCTAGTAGGTAGAGTCCAAGAATGCTGTTAAACATCCTATAAAAAACAGGGCAGTCTCTCATTAATAATAGGAACACTTTTACACTGTTGGTGGAAGTGTTAATTAGTTCAAAAATTGTGGAAGACAATGTGGCAATTCCTCAAGGACCTAGAAATAGAAATTCCATTTGATCCAGCAATCCCATTACTGGGTATATATCCAAAGAATTATAAATCATTCTGTTATAAAGACACATGCACACGTATGTTCATTGCAATACTGTTTACAATAGCAAAGACCTGAAACCAACCCAAATGCCCATCGATGATAGACTGGACAAGGAAAATGTGGCACATACACACCATGGAATACTATGCAGCTATAAAAAAAGATGAGTTCGTGTTGTTTGTAGGGACATGGATGAATCTGGAAACCATCATTCTCAGCAAACTGACACAAGAACAGAAAATCAAACACCACATGTCCTCACTCATAGGTGGGTGTTGAACAATGAGAACACAAGGACACAGGGAGGGGAGCATCCTGTGTGTTGCTCCTGTGTGTTGGGGACGACTAGGGGAGGGACAGCGGTGGGTAGGGAAGTTGAGGAGGGATAACATGGGGAGAAATGCCAGATACAGGTGATGAGGGGATGGAGACAGCAAACCACATTGCCATGTATGTATCTATAAAACAATCCTGCATGTTCTACACATGTACCCCAGAACCTAAAGTGCAATAAAAAATATATATAAAGAATTATCTGTCTAAAAATTTCAAAGGTTCTGAGGTTTAGAATCCTGATTAAAAGTATCTCTCTCAGTACAAACTACAACCATAACAAACTTCCAAATCATATTTGAAACTATTGTGTGTGTACTGTCTTGTGTTAGCATCAATATGAGGTAACCTGGTCAGTGATTCCTGTTTATCATGTCCTCTGATTTATTTCCCTGACAATTATAACATATGTTATACTCCTGAGTCACAGCCAGGAAGAAAGTTAAGTGAAAATTAGACCTCCCTTTTTGGAAATGAGTGTTTATGTTTTGTGGATAGATAAGGCCTAATTGTGCTGTCTGCTACCATTAATTTTATTATTAATTTTCTTTCATTTTCTTTGTGGTTATATTGTACATAAGTAACATTTTTTAATTTCGTGGAATTTTAAGGTGGCTTATTAAAACAACAAGAACGGTGAAGTTGATGCTCATCTCTTTTTTTAATTCAATTTACAAATTAATATCTACTTACTTTGAAAAAATTAGTGTTAGTTATAATTCAGATGCAAAACTGTGATTCATTTTCCTTCTATAATTTGTTTAAATAAGCTGGAACAAAGGGATGAAGATGAGCAGAAAATTCAAAATAAAAAATTCAAGTATGGAATTACTATGGGTTAAATATGCTCTGTTTTCATAAAGAGAGAAAGAGAGAGCAACCCATCATTTTACTGAGATCAATGTTGATGACAAAGGAACATTTATGATTGAAATTAGGGCTTAGGGCTTAGGGCTTGGCCAGAGGACTATTAAAATACATAGCAACATTGAACTAAAAAAGAAAATGAAGCCTAGTGTTACTGGGACAAAAGTGGTACTATGTGCTTATATTATTCTGAATTTCCTCTTTACCTGTGTTCGTCATTAAATTTAAATGCTTATAGCTATTATCCTTCTTCTATGAAATGAACAGAGTTTGGCTGGAGAGGAAGTGAAGATTTTGAAGGACAGAACCTTTGTAATTCATTTTTCAGTCTTTACAGCACAAATGAAAAATAATATACATTTCTGAATATTTTATGTGTATCTCACTTGCTTAAATGACATCACAAACATTCTAAGCAGGAGGTCCCAGAGGCCTTTAGACAAAGACTAAGCATTATATATACATATGTATATATATATATGTAAAAAGTGTGTATATATGGTATATAGATATATATCATATATACACACATAAACACACTTTATAATATATATATGTAGATATATACACATACACATACATACATATGTATACACACACACACACACACACACACACACACACACACACACATATATATAATATATATACCACACACTTGCTTTTAATGATGGGGATGAATGTGCAGGTGTAGAGAAGCTTAGTGAATGTGTTTGTGTGTTAATCTACATTAACAATATGATAATATAATTACACAATTAGAATATATGATACTATAATAATATATGTAATAAAAAGGAGGCTTGGGAAGTATTTCAAAATTAAAATGAAAGAAATTATTCCGAAAAAGAGTAAAATATTTTTTCTCTCCTGACTTTTTACTATTTTAAATATTTAAAAATTTTTAATTTTATGTTTTTAAAGACAGAGTGAATCCCAGAATTTTGGGAGGGCAAGACATTTGAATAACTTGAGGTCAGGAGTTAGAGACCAGCCTGGCCAACATGGTAAAACCCCATCTCTACTAAAAAATACAAAATGTAATAATGTAATACAAATACATCTGAGTGTACTGGTGCGCAAATGTAATCTCAGATACTAGGGAGGCTAAGACAAGGGAACCACTTGGACCTGGGAAGCTGAGATTGCTGTGAGCCGAGATTGCACCACTGCACTCCAGCCTAGATGACAGAGTGAGACTCCATCTCAAATAAATAAATAAATAAATAGAGACAGGATGATATGATTTTGCTCTGTCCCTATCCAAATCACATCTTGAGTTGTAGGTCCCATAATTTCCATGTGCTATGGGAGGGAGCAGGTAGGAGACAACTGAATCATGGGAACTATTTCCCCCACTCTGTTCTTGTGATAGTGTATAAGTCTCACAATATCTGATAGTTTTTTAAGGGCTATCCTCTTTCACTTGACTCTTATTCTCTCTTACCTGCTACTATGTAAAATGTGCGTTTTGCCTTCTGCCATGATTGTGAGGCCTCCTCAGACACATGAAACTGTGTGTCTATTAAACCTCTTTTTCTTTATAAATTATCTAGTCTTGGGGATGTCTTTAAGAGCAATGTGAAAACGGACTAATACAGTTAATTAATACTGGCAGTGTGAAGTCCTGCTGTAACAATTCCTGAAAATGTGGAACCAGCTTCGGAACTGGGTAACAGGCAGAGGTTGGAACAGTTTGGAGTGCTTAGAGGAAGATAGAGAAGTGTGGGAAAGTTTGGAACTTCCTAGAAAATTGGAGGACTCAGAATACAGGAAGATGTGGGAAAGTTTGGGACTTCCTAAAGACTCACTAAATGGCTTTGACCAAAATGCTGATAGTGATACAGACAATAAAGTTCAGGCTGACATGGTCTCAGATAAGAACTTGTTAGAAACCAGAGCAAAGGTGACTCTTGCTGTGTTTTAGAAAAGACTGGGGCCGTTTTGCCCCTGCCCTAGAGATCTGTGGAACTTTGTATCTGAGGGAGATGATTTAGGGTATCTGGTGGAATAATTTTTAAGCAGCAAAGTATTCAAGAGGTGACTTGGGTTCTGTTAACATCACTGAGTTTTAAAGGAAAACAGAAGATAAAAGTTTGGAAAATTAGCAGCCTGACAATGTGATAGAAAAGAAAAACCCATTTTCTGAGTAGAAATTCAAGCTGGCTGCAGAAATTTGCATAAGTAATGAGGATGCCAATGTTAATCACCAAGACAATTGGGAAAATATCCCCAGAACATGTCAGAGAGCTTTTCTGCAGCCCTTTCCATGACAGACCTAGAGACCTGGGAGAAAAAAAAAATGGTTTCATAGACTGGACCCAGGGACACCCTACTGTGTGCAGCCTAGAGACTTAGTACCCTGTGTCCCAGCCACTCTAGCCATGACTAAAAGGGGTCAAGGTATAGCTGGGGCCATGGCTTCAGAGAGTAAAAGCCCCCACTCTCCACATGGTCTGAGCCTGTGGCTGCACAGAAGTCAAGAACTGAGGTTTGGGAACGTCCACCTAGATTTCGAAGGACATATGGAAATGCCTGGATGTCCAGGCAGAAGTTTGCCCTCATGGAGAAACTCTGCTAGGGCAGCCTCCACATGGTGTTGAGCCTGTGGGTGCACAGAAATCAAGAACTGAGGTTTGGGAACCTCCACCTAGATTTCAGAGAACATATGGAAATGCCTGGATGTCCAGGCAGAAGTTTGCTGCAGGTATGGGGTCTCCATGGAGAACCTCTGCTAAGGCAGTTCAAAAGGGAAGCATGGGATTGAAGCCCTCACACAGAGTCCCCACTGGAACACTGCCCAGTGGATATTGAGAAGAGGGCCACCACCATCCTCCAGACCCCAGAATGGTAGATCCACTGACAGATTGCACTCTCTTTCTGGAAAAGCCACAGGCAGTCAATGCTAGCCTGCAAAATCAGCCAGGAATGGGGTTGTACCCTGCAAAGCCACAGGGATGGATCATGCCAAGACTATGGGAATCTACCTCTTGCATTGGCATGACCTGGATATGAGACATGGAATCAAAAGGGATTATTTTGGAGCTTTAAGATTTGACTGCCCTGATGGATTTTAGACTTGCAAAGGGCCTTTAGTCCCCATGTTTGGCCAATTTCTCCCATTTGGAATGGCTGTATTTCCCTAGTGCCTGTACCTCCTCTGTATTTAGGAAGTGAATAACTTGTTTTTATTTTACAGACTCATAGACAGAAGGGACTTACCTTGTCTCAGATTAGAGTTTGAACTGTGGAATTTTGAGTAAATGCTGAAATGAGTTAAGACTGGGGAACTGTCGGGAAGGGATGAGTGATTTTGAAAAGTGAGGACATGAGATTTGGGAGGGGCTGGGTGGAATAATATGATTTGACTGTGTCCCCACCCAACTCTGATCTTGAGTTGAAGCTCCCATAATTCCCACGTGTTGTGGGAGGGACCTGGTGGGAGATAATTGAATCACAGGGCAGTTTCCCCAGTACTGTTATTGTGGTAGTGCGTAAGTCTCATGAGATCCAACGGTTTTATAAGGGGTTTCCTCTTTTGCTTGGCTCTCATTCTCTCTTGCCTGCTGCCATGTAAGATGTGCCTTTTGCCTTCTACCATGATTTTGCAGCCTCTGCAGCCATGTGGATCTGTGAGTCAATTAAATATCTTTTTCTTCATAAATTATCCAGTCTCTTGGGTATCTTTATCAGCAGCATGAAAATGGACTATTACTCGGGGTCACTGATACCCAGGCTGGAGTGCAATGGCACAATCTTGGCTCACTGCAGCCTCAACCTCCCTGGTTCTTGAGATCTTTCCAATTCAACCTTTCTAGTAGCTGGGACTGCAGGACCATGCCACCACACCTGGCTAACTTTTGTAATTTTGTTGAGATGGGATTTTCCCATGTTGCCCATGCTTGTCTCAAATTTTGGGCTCATGTGATCCTTTTGCCTCAGCCTCCCAATTGCTGGGATTACAGGTGTGAGCCTCAGCATCCAGCCCTGACTTTTTTTTTTCCAAAAACATACTCCCAGATTGAAATAATCATTTAGCAAAAAATGTTTATTATTAAAACACATGCACAATTTTAAAGTTCCTTCTGTTTCCTAAAAATATAAAATAGTGCCTCATTTATGTTTCAGTTTTCATTTGAAATAGAAAAATAATTGTTTTCAAAAACAGATTCAAGTTGATGCTAATGTGTATCTTTCACGTAAGTTTTAAAAATGAATAAAATTAATGCTATGATAACTCAGTAGTTAAGAGTACAGAAAAGATTCAGAATATAAGCATTCAATGAAATATTAAATAAAAATGTACACATCCATTCTAGGAAAGAGGTTTGTTTGGGATGAAGCTGTTAAGAAAAACAAGAGCCTGATCTCCCTAAAGCCCACAGATTGTCCACTGGTCAAGAAGTCGTCAAAGCAACAGAGATCAGAAATCCACGTGGGAACAACGGCAATAAGAAGTCAATAAATCCAAGTGTGAGGAGGTGATATCCAGATATCAAATTTGGGTAAATTAACCCCCATATTTATTATGGACGGTGGCGGGAACTTTCTTTCAGACACTGGCTTTTCTGAGGCTCACAGATAGGGGTGATCAAGAATATCTCACTCAAATGATAGGTAGATGCTAAGACGAGCTTGCACTATAAGTCAATAATAATTATATTCGTATCTAAATATCCTTAATTTTAATTGTTATGATGGTTAGTTTAACATGACAACTTGTCTAAGCTATGGTGCCCTGATGTATGGTCAAACACCTTTCTAGATTATACTGTCGTTTTTAGGTAGAATTAACATTTAAATCTGCAGACATATAGTAAAGCTGATTAACCTCTATAAGGTGAGTGGGCCTTAATCAATCAGTTGATAACCTTAAGAACAAGACTGAGGTTTTGCAAAGAAGGAATTTTCCTCAAGACTGCAACATAGAAACCCTGCCTAAATGTCCAGCCTGCTGCTGCCCTTGGGAATTCATATTTAAGACTGAAACATGAGCCCTGAATCTGAATTTGTAGCCTTCCAGCCTGCCTTACATACTACAGACTTGCCAGTCCCTAAAATTGCTCCATTTTTTTTGTGTGTGTGTGTATGTGTGCATGTACAGTCTTGTTCATATATATATAGAGAGATATATGGATGGAGAGAGAGAGAGAGAGAGAGAGAGAGAGAGAGAGAGAGAGAGAGAGAGAGAGAGAGGAGAGAGGTCTCTTATTGGTTCTGTTTCTCTGGAGATTCCTGAATGATGCAATTGCATACTTGGCTTATCTGTGCATGTCTACTGTAAAAATCATGGTATCCATGTCCATTTTCTATTTTCCTATGCCTTCAAGCCAGGTGAGATGTCAAGATGCTACTCTCCTTTGTGCCTTTGGCGATAGACCTTTTACTAGTCTCCCCCTCCCACTGGGTCTTGATTAAGCTGATTCTCTTGCACAGGATTTTATGCCTGTAGAAATATATTCTCAGTTGCTTTGAAACTATTTTTTGATAACTTGCAGAACGATTTTTAAGGGTTGGATCAAGTAGTGCTGTGTAAGTTTCTATTCCTACCCCCAGTGGCTGCCCTCGGGCAACTGCTGCTAACACTTTTATACCAAAATCTTTGGTGAGTCACAAGAGCTCAACAAAATCTCCTTCAGTTAAAAAATTCTAAAAGGTAAAACCATTTGATCTGAAAAACACACTGCATTTAAGTCTACTAACAAAGTTGAGGAACAGATTGCTGCTACCCTTTGCTACTTTTAAAAGTCCTTGTGCTGTCAAAATGATAGTAACACCAGATTGGCAGGCCAAAGAGAAAAGGCAAAGGCAGGGGGTTGGGGACGGGAAGGAGAGAGAGAAATAAATAGTGAAAGCGAGTTAAAATGGTCGTTAATCTGTGTGTACCTATGTAACAATCTTGCATGTTCTTCACATGTACCCCCAAACCTAAAATGCAATAAAAAGTATATATATTAAAAAAAAAATGGTCGTTAATCTATAATATCTATTTATCTATTTTACAATGGAAGTGTTGTTTCAAGTTATTTTGTCATTTATTTTTCAGTAACCCTCTCCTACTTCTAAGCTATTATATTAAGTAGAAAAATGTCCAGAGCTTTTCCATATGAACATATATTGATACTTAAGAGGCATGTCTCTTGATGTTTGGACAACATGCTAAACATTTTGCTTAATAAGTGAGTAGAAGTTGGTTCCATTATATGGTTTGTTTTCTCAATTCAGGGTGGTTGTTTCTGGATATCAATCTGCAATCTTAAAAATGTACAGTTGTGCATGAAATATCATTGTTCAAACTTATCTCCACTCTTGACAATTAGAAAACAGAGAAAATGTACTGTTGGGTTGAGAGTTGCCAGCAATTACTAAGCTTTTGTTCAGAGAGATAATTACGTGTTTACTATGAAAAGATTTATAATTGAGATGTGCAAAATTTTACCCTTGATATTCTTTCTGAAACTATAAGAAAAAAATAAAATCTTGTGATGTTATATGATGGACCCTTTTACAATGAGGAAATCCTGGCCCCAATTTCCTTTTCCATCTTCCTATGCTAATAAACATGGAACTGATACTATCTTTAAGCCTTATGGAACATCTCACCAATCAGAGATTATTACATCTTTGATTTTCTCTCTTCCTAAAATGTCTTTAGACCCTATTCTAAATAATATATTGTATCCATTTTTTTAAAAACGGTCAGTTGCAAGAATTTTTTTTTTTTTTTTTTCTCTGTAGGCTTATCTTACATCAGTGATGTTTTCTGCTGTGTTGGTTTATCTTATATCCCTCCATAAAGCCTATCCAGTTATCTTTGCCATTACAACAGAATATGCATTTATTCTAAGATCTGCCATTTCTTATGACATATTGGATCAAAGTATCTCCCTCCATTAAACTATGCACTTATTGATGGAGGAAACAAGTCCATTCATTATCTGTGTATGAAATCAATATATGCCCCATCTTACATGTACCACTCCAATAGATTCTGTTATCTTATAGAAAACATGTAAAGTATTTTCTATAAGATAACTGAGAATATCAGCGATAATAATATTAAGCAAGAAAATCTACACGTGCCAATTTTTTATAGCTTCAAGTTTGGGACATACTATTTCCTTCTAATGACAGTTTTACTGATGTTCTTGTCTAAACATGTACATTTTATTTCTTTACAAAAATTCTGTGGGTTTTTTTGCCATCTGGTATAGGTAGAGTAAAGTAATTTGAAGAGAGTATCAGCTCAGAGTTTTATACGGTATACAAAGAAGTGACTAATCAGAGTTTACTATCAGAATTACCTGTGAGGCATAAAACAAACTAAAGACATTTTCCTGACTGTTATCCCTGGATAGTTTGATTCATTGGAGAGTTATATAAGAAAAATGTTCACATGTAAGAAGAAGCTTTTGCTGTGAATTAAAGTAGAGAAAAAATCTTAGAGGTCAGGTGGTATAATTGAGCAATTCATGTACTTAAATACTTGTATTGAATGCCTACTATGTACCAAGCACTGTTCTAGGTTTTGTAGATATATCAGTTAAACAATATTAATTCATGCCTTTATGGGTGCTACATTCAAACAGGGAAGAAACAGATAAAAATAATGAAAATAATAAATAGGTCAATTGTATAGTTGTTCAAAAGTTAAAAGATGTGGGAAACGGTGACAAAAACAAACAAAAAAACCCCCAACTGATTGCCAAATAAAGATAGATGAATCTATGCTGAGAAGGAAATTTCAAATTTAGATAGATTGCTAACATGACCTTTGGGTAAGGGCTTTTGTAGGTGAAACTGTTAGTCGGGTGGCTAGATGGAGTAAGTGAATTCCAGGCAGAGGAGCATCTAATTTAAAGCTCTAAATCAAAGATATGCCTGGTGTGATGAAGAGGCAGGAAGGGTAGTGGTATAGCTGGAGTAGAATGAGTGAAGTGAGTGGAGAGTGTGGTAGACAAGAGATCAAGGATATAAGTGTAAACAGACTGTACTGGGCTTATAGACCCAAATTCTCTTCCACCTACAGTGAAATGGGGAGCCCTTGCAGATTTTTGTTCAGGATATTTTCATGATCTGCCCTAACTATTGTAAGGTTGACTGGGTCTTTGTGTTGAGAATTGATGTCCCATAAGCAAGGAGAGAAGCAGAGGGTCTGTTAAGAAGATAACTGCAATAAATCAAGTAATTGTTGGTGTTGGCTTAAAGCACTATGGTAGCAATGGAGAAACGCATTTATTTCTAAGACAGAGCCAAAATGATTGACCAACACATTAAATATGAGGTGTGAGAGAAAGAAAAACCATGCATGATTCCAAAGACTCTGGCCTCATAAATTGACAGAATGGCTTTCTTATCAACTTTGATGTTGGCGGTTATAAGTGGAAGGCCAGAAGTTCAATATGGAACAATTATAAGACTGGAATGAATATTCTGTATCTGCTTGAATGAATTTTTTTAAAAAGTACAAATTAGGAAATTACATTACAATGGAGATGATAAAATGCTATATGTTAAGAATATGATTATTTTATTGAATTCCATTTTATAATAGGATATATTATTAAAACTGGAAACAGTAAATCAGAGAGTGACTAGAATTTCAAAATATGGAAAAAAGCATTTCTTGGATAATGAATATTGTGCTGCCTCTATTATGAGCTGTCTTTATTCCTCATTAATACAAGTATTAGCTGTTGACATACCACAGCAAGGCCTCTCATTGTGAATTGCCCTTTACCACAGGGAACTACATTATCTTATTTATGTTCCTTCCAGGAAATGTCTCCCAGCTGAGAAGAGGCTACTAAAAGGAAAAAAGGTCCCAGAATCCTAGCTTCAATTTGGGATAACTGTAAAGAGCCATCTCAAGTGCAGAAGTGCAGAGCTTCTCATAGAGTCAGCCGATGACTCTGTTCCAACTGCATTATGGGGAAGCTTCTATTTATGCACAATTTTGTCATCCTAACTCCTAGGAACCACCTAAATATTATCCCTAATAGGCCTTCCATGTGCAATTATTTGTTTCAAAATCTGTTTCCAGGACCCTCAAAGTAAATAAGATGTTTGTTGCCAGAAGGATTCTAGGGAATAGTTTCCAGAAAGAAATGTTGAGATGGCTGACTTTTGGCTGGTTAGCAATGACAATACCACTGCTGGTAATAGGTGAGGTATGGATGTCCCTCGGCAGGTGTGGCAATATGACTGCTAAAATTGTGTTGGTAACCTGGATGAAATATCAGTGAAGTGGGGACACACTGGCTAATACAGTCTCACTGGTGCTGGAGAGGGATGAGGGAACTGGTAGCCACATGGTGGTTGTTGCTGAGCACCGTTTAATAAAGACAGGTAAGAGAAGGCTGAAGTGGATTTATAACAAATCCAAAGCAAAACATGAAATTCTAAAGGCCTCCGAGGAAATACTTCTAAAAACTCTAATTTCCTGCAGTTGAAAGACAGAATAAATGTCAATACTCTTTACTCAAATGTAAGCTTTTAAACATTACAATTAAATCTAACATGTCTTTGGACCACTCCCTCTTCATTTCCAGTTCCAGTTATTTCTCAAAATCTAAAACCTCTTTTATTGGTGTAGTATAAATCCTTTCAAATAGACATCTACTCCCGAAAAAAAATTTAATTGTAATATGTTTTTCTCTTTACATAGTTGCATCATATGCAGTCTTAACAGAAACGAGTATTATCCTTTCTGTTTATTTACATATGTGATACTTAATTCATAATTTCTTTTATCTCCCTTTTACTTTCTGTATGGGTTCATACATAGCTACCACATTGTAACTACTTATTAAGTTATTCTCTCTGTAAACCTTGACATACAGTCTGATTTTCACATTAAAAAATCGTATCAGTAAGCAACTGTGTGTATATATGTATTATTATCATGCATCTTAAATATTTATCCTCAGAAAGACATTAGAAAATATAATTATGGAGTCATTAGATATGCACTTTGAAAATTTTTATGGTAATTGTAGTAGGCAGAATAATAATCACCAAACCTATCAGATCCTGATTCCTGGAACCTATATATGAAAAAGGTTTATGCAGATTCCATTAAGATAAATAATTGAGATGGGAAATTTATCCTAAAATTTTGGACTGAGTCTTAAATGCAATCACATATATCATTAGAAGAAGGAGACAGAATGAAGACAAAGAGAAGATGTAAATACAGAACGGAAATTTGAAGATGGTAGTTTGAAGACTTCAGTGATGCAGTCATAGCCAAAGATTGCCGGCAGCCACTAGAAGCTCGAAGAGGTAAGACATGAATTATCCCCTGTGGAGCTTCTGGAAGGTATCTAATCTTCCAATATTTTTATTTTTGCCCAATAATATTAATTTTGGATTGCTTGCCCTCAGAACTAGAAGATATAAATTTCTGTAGACTTAAAGCATCAAGTTTGTGGTAATTTATTCAGTCACAGAAAACTAACAAAGATATTAATAAGTTGAATTCCAAATTGTTGATTAAAATGGTAACCTTACAGCAGTATATGGAGAGCCATACTGTAAAATTCTGTCAACATTTAATTTTTTAATTTTTTTGATTTTTAAAGTAATTTCAACTTTTATTTTAGATTAAGAGTTTATAGGTACAGGTCTGTGGTATTGGTTTATTGCATGATGCTGAGGATTGGGCTACAGTTGATTCCATCACCTAAGTAGTGAGCACAGTACCCGATCATTAGTTTTTCTACCTCTTACTTCCTTCCCCCTTCTTCCATTAGCAGTGCTCAGTGTCTATTGTCATCTTTACATCCATGAGTAACCAATGTTTAGTGCCCACTTATAAGTGAGAACATGCAGTATTTTGTTTTCTATTCCTGCATTAATTCACTTAAAATAATGGCCTACAGCTGCAACTTTGCTGCTGCAAAGAACATGTAATACATTTTATTTATTCAGTCTACCATTCTTGGGCACCTAGGTTGACCACATGCTTTTGCTATTGTGAACAGTGCTATGATGAACACATGAGTGAATGTGTTTTTTGGTAGAGCAATTCATTTTCTCTTGAAAATAACCTAGTAATGGGAATTCTGGGTTATTTCGTAGTTCTATTTTAAGTTTTATGAGAAATCTGACAACTGCTTTCCACAGTGGCTAAATTCATTTACATTCCAACCAACAGTGTATACATATCTTCTTTTCTCTGCAACTTCACCAGCATATGTTATTTTTAAAATTTTTAATTATAGCCATTGTAACTGGTATGAGATGGTATCTCATTGTGGTTTTGATTTTCATTTCTCTAATGATTACTGATGTTGAGCATGCTTTCATATGTTTGTTGGCCAGTTGCATATCTTCTTTTGAGAAGTGTCTGTTCCTGCGTTTTGCTCACTTTTTAATGGGGTTACTTTATTTTTGATTGTTGGATTGTTTAAGTTCCTTATAGATTCTGGGTATTAGACTGTTGTTGGATGCACACTCTGTAAATATTTTCTAGGCACACAAACTAGAAAATCTAGAGGAAATGAATAAATTTCTGGAAACACACAAGATTGAATTTGGAAGAAATTGAAACCCTGAATAGATCAGTATCAATTTCTGAGGTTGGATCTGCAAAAAGAAATGTACCAATTAAAACAAGCCCTGGAACCAGATGGATTCACAATCAAATTCTATCAGATGTATAAAGAGTAGTCAGTTCCAATTCTACTGAAACTATTTTTAAAAATTGAGAAAGAAGTAATTTTCCCTAATCACTGTACTAAGCCATCATCACTCTGATATGAAAATCTGGCAAAAACACAATAGAAAAATAAAACTAAAGGTCAGGATTCTTGATGAACACAGACACAAAAATTCTCAACAAAATATTAGCAAACAGAATTTAGCAGGACATCAAAGAATTAATTCACCATGATCGGTTAGGCTGTATTCCTGAAATGCAAGGATGGTTCAGTATACACAAATCAATAAATGTGATTCAACACGTAAACAGAATAAAAAGAACAAAAGCCATCTGATTATCTCAATAGATGTAGAGAAAGCTTTCGATAAAATCTAACATTGCTTCATGATAAAAATCCTCAAGAAACTATGCATAAAAAAATCATAACTCACAACAATAAGAGCCATTTGTTGTAAACGCATGGTCAACATCATACTGGGAAAAAGCTGGAAGCATCCCCTTAGAAACTGGAATAAGACAAGGATGCCCACTCTCACCTCTCCTATTCAACCTAGTAATGGAAGTCCTAGCCAGAGCAATTGGTCGAGAGAAAGAAACAAAAGCATCCAAATAGGAAAAGAAAAAGTAAAACTATCTCTCTTCAATGATGATATAATTCTCTATTATAATATCCCCAAAATTCTGCCAAAAGCCTTCGGGAACTCACAAATGACTTCAATAAAGTTTCAGGTACAAAATCAATGCACAAAAATTGGTGCATCTCTGTACACCAATAACGTTTAAGCCAGGAGCCAAATTAAGAATACAATCCCATTTACAACAGCTACAATTAAAATACCTAAAAATACACATAATGAAGGAGGTGAAATATCTCTACAAGGAAAACTACCTAACGCTGCTGAAAGAAATCATAGAAGACACAAATGAATGGAAAAATCGTTTATACTCACGGATTGAAATAATCAATATTATTAAAGTGGCCATACTGCCTAAAGCAATATCCAGATTCCATGCTATTCCCATCAAACTATCAATGTCATTTTTCAAAGAATTAGAAAAAACTATTCTAAAATTCATGTAAAACCAAAAGACTCCCAATAGTTAAAGCAATTGTAAGCAAAAGGAACAAAGACAGAAACATTGTACCCAGATAAAACTGGGGTATATCTGTTTGACTTTGTGGTCCAAATTACAAGACACTGATGGACTGAAAAAGAAGAGTTTTTTTCTGTTACCAGCCACAGAGAGAAGGTCACGTTAGTTCACCAGACCAACTCAAAGTTACATTTTTTATTTTTTTTAAGTGCTAAAGTCTTATATACATTCTAAGCTCTCTGCCTACATGTGGAAGTGTTCCTACAAATGGGAGTGTTTCATTCAATCTATATCAAATGTTTAACTAGCATGTGGGGTCTGGACAGTTTAGTAATCTTAAGTGGTCCCTAGTATGAGGTGTATGTGTAAGAATGCTTTTATTTTTCAATCACAATTTAGGGTCTGAGAAAACCCAGGTGGGGTCATAATGAGTTTGTTTTTACATTACAATCTTCATACTCATGTACCAGTTTCTCCAGTTCTTTAATGTTTAACTTATGCATTCATCAAGATTTTAGTAAAGGGTTGGCCAGTGGAAACTGACTGGTCTGGTTACTAAGGGAAACCTGGCCTGCCTCAACATCACATTACAACACTTCAAACTGTACTATAAGCCTACAAAAAACAAAACAGCATGGTACTGATATAAAAACAGGACACATAGACAAATGGAAGACAATAGAAAACCCAGAAATAAAGTTGCTCAAATACAGCCATCTGATTTTTGAACCATGGTGTCGACATTTTAAAATATCAATATACTTTTAAATATTTGCCGGTGTGACTAAGAAAATTCCAATTCAGCTTTTCTTTAATTGTACTTTGTTTATTAATTTTTTTTTTTTTTTTGAGATGGAGTCTCACTCTGTCCCCCAGGCTGGAGTGCAGTGGCCTGACCTCAGCTCACTGCAGCCTCTACCTCTCGGGTTCAAGCGATTCTCCTGCCTCAGCCTCCCAAGTAGCTGGGACTATAGGCAAGCACCACCATGCTCAGTTATTTTTCTTTTTTCTTTCTTTTTTTTTTTTTTGAGACACAGTCTCACTCTGTCGCCCAGGCTGAAGTGCAGTTGTGTGATCTCATTTCGCTGCAGCCTCTGCCTTTGAGGCTCAGGCGATTCTCCCTGCCTTAGCCTACTGAGTAGCTGGGATTACAAGCTCCAATCACCATGCCTGGCTACTTTTGTGTTTTTGTAGAGATAGAGTTTTACCATGTTGGCCAGGTTGGTCTCAAACTTCTGACCTCAGGTGATCCATCCACCTTGGCCTCCCAAAGTGCTGGAATCACAGGCATGAGCCATGGTGCCCAGCCATGGCCAGCTAATTTTTGTAATTTTGGTAGAGACAGGGTTTTGCCATGTTGCCCAGGCTGGTCTCAAACTCCTGACCTCAAATGATCCACCTGCCTTGGCCTCCCAGAGTGCTGGGATTATAGACATGAGCTATCACACTCAGCTCTTTATTTATATTTAGAAAGAATGTATTTTCTATTTGCATTTTCTATTATGACATAAGCTTTTCAGATGTTTTTCTACTTTTTTTAATTCATGAGAATTATTTGTTTATTCTGCCTGCTTTATAATGCAAGTATTTTCTCTAACACTAGGTTGTAGACAATATTTCAATTTTAATTTATAAACTTATTTGTCTTTTCCTTTAGAAGAAAAGAAAAATATTTTATACCTGTCTTCCATTTTCTGTATATCACTTTCCTTTTTCTGTCCATAAATCTTCCACCATGTGGCTGCGTTCAAGTCTCTGAGCTTACTCTGTCTCAAGAGGTTACACAATTTTCGAATTATTCATTGCTCAATTTAACACTTTTAAATTTAATTAAGCTTAAGCTTTTCTTTTAACAGATGGTGTCAGAAGTGGGATTCAAGGTAGAGTTTCCAAAGATCCCTAGGAATGCTGAGTGACCAAGTGAGATGCTTACTGGACCCATTATGTCCATTGCTGTCTTGAAGCAACTGTTCTCTCTTAAATTCCGAAGCTCAATGAATTTGTGTTTTGAGTGCCAGGAATTTTCCAAGCAAATTTCTGATCCAAACTGTGTTTGGAAGTCACAACAGAAACTAGACTGGGATCAAGATCAGATTGAACTGAATAATTAACTGGTTTGGATCCTGTTAGAGGATTCATATCCAAGTGGGTCTGAAAGAAACTAGTAATAAATTGCAATTTTGCAGAGAGAGTAAAATTTGGCTTTTGGAATTCTCAGGGATTTTTGTGTTCTGCCTCCTTTGCTTCTTGCATGCTTATTTAGGAAGAAATCATTGGCTACGTTAGCCAAAGGAATCTGAGAACCTAAGACAATATTTGAGATAAAAATAGGATCCTTAGTTTCTGAAAAATTGAGGCTCTTCTGGCTTATGTATGCATAATTATTAGGGCCCTGAATCTGCTAACAGCAGAGAGAAGAGGAACCTGTCTCTTTTTAGGAGAAGATTGCTGCTACTTTGTAAACCAATCAGGTATTTTCTTAAACAAAGTTAAAGAAATGGGGAACTGAATCGAACGCAAGACCAAAGACCTCCAAGAAACAGGATTGTGGAGCTTGTTTAGCAACTGGCTGTCCTGGCTTTACCTTCATCTAGGCCTGCCCTTTAACCATTCTACTATTGCTGAGCTTCAGACCTCTCATTTTTAACCTTCTTGTCAAATTTGTTTCTTATAGAATTGAGGTCATGAGGCTACAAATGGTCCTGCAAATGGAACCCCAGATGTCCTTGGCTTGTGAGTTCTATTATGGACCTCTGGATTGACCTGTACCCCTGGATGACTCCCCTCTGGAACAAACCTAAACTGCAGGGCCCATTCTACGCCACTATTCAGTAGGAAGTAGTTAGAAAGCGATCCTTGCCCGTGTCTCAACAGCAGTTGGACTTTCCTATCCAGAGTAGGGGCTGAGGGACTGTGTTAAAGAAACTTCTTTTCCCAGGTCCAGTAGGGTAGGGGTTTCCAATGCAGGAATTTCCATGTTATTTTTATATGGTATACAAAAGCTAAATACATGTGGATCTGTTAATAAATAGTAATTTGAATAATTAGTTTTCTAAAATATTATAAAATAGTTTTTATCGAGAAATATTGTAATAATACATTTTAAAATTATTTTCTATGCTCTTTTACTAGAAATTAGGGTTACCAAGAGTTAAAAATTGTGAGATATGAGAGAAACCCTTTTGTACTAAGAGTGTACGAACAAAAGTAAAGCATACATTTGATGAGAAAATTTATAAGGAATAAAAATATGTGCTACAAATTTTGTCAGGTTTAAAGTTACTTTAAGATTTCCAGTTGAAGGAGTAAAAAATAGATGAAACAAGATGAATATAGAAAGTTGGGAGAAAATGTAAAATGAAAAGTTTACAGAAATCTTGTGTGGTTAAAAGATGACAAATTTAATAAATGTATTAGATTTTATTAAAATTAGTTTTAATATTGATAATAGATTAACACCAAAGTAAAAGTAGGCTTTCTCTTTTAAACAAAGGTTTTGTGTAGTATTAATAAGAAACAGTAAAATATTTTTGTTCATCTTTTGAGTAAATCACAAAAAGGAAAAAAAGAAGAAAGAAGAGACCAATTTTGTCTCATGCTTTTTATTTTTAGGTCTTTTTATTTTTTTTATTTGATTTCTTAGGTCTTTTGATTTATTTGAAAATCTGAATTTCTTTTATCAAAGAGTATAGGATTTTGTTATTTAAAATATTTTAATTATCACTTTGGTTAAATCTATGACTATCATTTTATGGTGACCTGTGATTTTATTTTGGTCAAGTCTTTTACCTTTGACATGTTTGACAGGCTTCCCAAAATCAAATTTCAGCTTCAAAATGAAGTCCTTTTTGACTTCTATCATTGAGATGTTACAGTGGGCCCCTGAAGCATCCGAAAGAGATGGAGTTAAACAGGATTATTTGACATGTTAAACAACATGGGAAGCATTGTTAAGTAAGAAATAATGTTTAACCTTTTTCTGGTTATATTTTAATGAATGTCACTCATATATGTTCCAAAATTGTATGGGATTTCTAAAATTCTAACATATGTGAGCATATGATATCAATCATAATCGTGGTTATTATGTTATACAACACAGAAATCATAAAATTCCTTGTCAATTATGTCTTTATGACTGTTTAAAGTTATTTCTACAGTTAATTCTTTAATTCTGAGGCAGCCTATGAAAACCTCACAAGCACACAAAATTCTAGAATATGATGTCTTGTAGGAGTTCATGAAAGAATGGAAATGACCCTGAGAAACATTCCTGAATACAGGTTTCTGCCAACTTTAGAATCATACTATTTGAACTGGGTAAGAATTCTTGGAACTTTAATAAAAAATTAGCCAGTATTGTAATTGTTTAGATATATAATTTGAAAGAACTCCATGGTGTAAGTCAAATTTCCTATGATAACTTATGATTTATCAGTGCTATGCACTTAAATTGGAGAGACAACCGATATTCAAGAGGATGTAAGTCCAATGGTAAGCATGAACTGATGGGGAATCAAGATGGCAGCCTTGTCCTTCCTTAGTCCTTAAAGCTTTTGTTATTAAAAGTTATACATTCCATAATTCATCATGAACAATATATAATGTTTCAAATTAAATATATATGTGTGTATATGTGTGTGTGTGTGTGTGTGTGTGTGTGTGTGTATGTGTGTAGTGACTTCTAAATTGCTAAAATAGTTTATGAGCAATATTTGATTTGTCAAACCTATGTTTGGAAGAAGACAATAAAACTTCAGGTATATTCTGCTACCTGATGAGCCACTTAGACATTTATAGAGAGATTTTATTCAATTGTCATTTTCAATGCATATTTTCTGGTCATATAGATTTCTCATGTAAGAGAACTATTGTAATATTAACAGTAGCTCACTATAGCAAAGTGTATTTTAACCAGGTAAAGAAACCTTTTCATGGTCCACTGACTGAAGAAAATCAACCCCTTTACAATCTGGAACCCAAAGATTGGATATTCTGGAAACATCAGAGAATGATGGTCATTGCCATCCACATTGCCGCAAAACTTTGGAACCTTGAAAGTTGGATTCATAATCTCACAACTCAGAAGGGTCTCTCCACAGTTGTTATACCCATTGTGTAACAAGGCCCAATATAGGTGAAAACTTTTAATGGTACATATGCTGCCTCATAATCAGTAAGAAACAAAACATTGGTTCACTCCCCTTAAACTACATCATGAGTTAAAGAGAATATTGCCACAAGATCTTCACTATTCTAGATGGGCATCATGTTTTAAGTCCTTTTTTCCATGGTAAAAGGGGCATGAAGTAAATGAGGCAATAATTAGAAATGTATCCCTCATAATAGAGTCTACAGCAGATTATACTGTAAAGGCTATGGTTACACAACAGACTTTAAATTTTCTTGTGAAAGTTAAGCTAAATAATAGAATTGCCCTAGATTAATTTTTGCTAAACAGAGAAGTATCTGTGTAGCAGCCGACACTTCTTGTTACCCAGGGAAAAATAAATCACAATGGGTATTATAGATATTCAGTTGTAGAGGATTAATGAAGAGACTGCTTAGTTGAAGTGAGTAGACTCTTTATCAAACTCATTCTTTAATCAATTTGCTTTTAGTTGGTTGGTTTATGAGGACCCTGGCTAAAAAGCATACTCTAAACTCTTGCTGTGGTCCTCCTGATAGTCATAATAGTAGTCTCCCCGGGGTGCTGTATTCTCTCAAAAGTTTTAAATGTTTGCATGCAGCCATCCTAGAATGTCAAATAGGGTCTCTCTTAAACTGGAATGACAAGAGCTGAAATAAATGTGTGACCATGAGGGCACCATAGCCTATGAATGACATGTTGAGACTGGAAACCCAAAATGGTAGTAACTGAGAATGGTCCTAAGTTTTGATCACAGTCTCGCCTAAGTTACAACGTGACCAAAAGGGAGAAAATTTTCAATGAATTATGGAAGGCCTTTGTTTTGAACAGATCTCATTTACTGGGCCCCAAAAGAGCACATCAAACCAAAATAGAGTCACTGGCACTAAATGTGACATAGTCAAACTGAGACTTCAAGGAAACACATAGATCCTGAAACAGACTAGGTTATGTTTTTCTCCTTTAAACGTGATATTCCAGCATAAGAAACTACCCTCTATGCTAACCCTTACAAAAAATAATCATGTTCCCACCTTACAGAACACTGTTCTGCCATTTCCCAGTGGGTTTCGAATCCAAATAAATACATTTACCATGATGGTGGTGACATCAATGACTAAAGTTTTGGACAATGGCTCTAAATCGAGAGAACGACCAAAAGAGGGAAATTGTTAAACCAAGTTTAAATTAAAGCTGTCTTCTTCCATATTTTAAGTTCAACCTAAAGGTTTCTGTATACACAGTAAGCTATAATCTAAATGGTGTTATGAACACACTGTAGCCTACCTTTGTGCCAATTGCCAAGTTTCAGCCAATCAAAGGCGACCAACTGTTCAAACCATGTTCAAATAAGGCAAATGCCAAGCTGTAACCAATCCAGCTGTTTCAGTAGCTAGCTTCAATTTTCTCTACATTACTTTCCTTTTTCTGTCCATAAATCTTCTTCCACCATGACTACACTGTAGTCTCTGAGGCTAATGTGCCTCAGGAGACTTTCTGATTCATGAATCGTTCTTTGATCAATTAAACTTTTTGTTTTTGGAGTCGGAGTCTTGCTCTGTTGCCAGGCTGGAGTGCAGTGGCACAATCTTGGCTCACTGCAACCTCTGCCTCCTGGGTTCAAGCAATTCTCTTGTCTCAGCCTCCTGAGTAGCTGGGACTACAGGCGAGTACCACCACACTCAGCTTTTTGCATTTTTAGTAGAGACAGGGTATCACCGTGTTGGCCAGGATGGCCTCGATCTCTTGACCTTGTTATTCACCCACCTCCAACTCCCAAAGTGCTGAGATCATAGGTGTGAGCCACCGTGCCCAGCCTTAAACTCTTTTTAAATTTAATTCTGCTACAGTTTTCCTTTTAACAAGGCTGAACGTCATCGACATATGTTTTCAAGCTGGCTTTGCCGTAATGTAAATCTAGTCTTCTTTTAACTCTGACTCTAAGATGTCGCTAAACATATTAGAGTCAGAGTTAAACAGTTCTGACTCATCCCTTCTCCACAGCCATCAGTTCCTGTGTGTTAACACAGCTCCACTATGATCTCTAAGATTTTTTTCTAAGCCTTTGAGACTTAATTTGAATATTTAGGTATAGATGGTTTTGATGTTTATATGTTCACAAACACAAATATGTCTTTATTATCAGACAAAAGTAAATGTTCAATGCCATGAATTATAAGACATATTTCAGTTTTAAACGTAATAACATGAAAAAATACACATCTTAGTATCAGTGAAGTATAGAATTTATTTTATTAAATAAATTTATTAGAGTATCCTAGGTTCTTACATATTACACTGACAATAGACATTCTCACGAATATTTTAAGGGAAAGCATAATAGCAACTGAAATTACTTGTAACTATTCAATGTGAATTCAAATCGAGTGAGAAATGAAAACAATAAGATAAAAATGAAAGAAATGTAATAGCAAAGTTAATCAGTTGAGGAAGAAAAATTTAGTATTTTCTTGTTGCAAAAATGTGAATCACCAATATGTAGAGCTGTTCTTAATTTGTTTAAGAATATTCCAAAACAGAAAAGCAGAACACTTCATGAATAAAGACTTACTTATCATTTTTTCTCTCTATGGAATGATGTTAAAAAATTTGAACTGCATCATTTTCCTGAGTCATATAAAGCCACAGTTTGTCATCTCACTTTATGAACAACAAGTGTTGTGGTCAAAAAACTAAGAAACTTTGCATTATAAATCTCTTTGAAGATTTAAAGAGCATGTTAAATATATGGAGAACTGTCACAGTGAAAAGGAAACCTGTGAAAAAGTCAGACTCTCACAGTGAAAAAGAAACATTTCTGCAAAGAAAAGCTTATTTCTCTGCTCAATAAGGAACAGTTTTCCCTTGATTCTGGTCTGATTCTTGCTTCTCTAGCAAAAAGATGATATTCTTTTCTAAGTTATGTTGTACTCTAAGAAAAAGCAAACAAAAGCTAGAACAACTATTTAAATGATGAAGGAAAGGTAGGTATCTCGTTTTGCTCATACAGGTACCAATATCTTCTCTTTAACAGAGGGAAACAAGTAACATCTTTCTAAGAGAGAATTATGTAATAGTAACTGGAGGTGCCCTTTAACTCAGGACTTTAAAAAAGCACAAAGTGACTGCTGAGAATAACTCAGTTTGCGCAACTAATTAAATAAAAGAGCGTAATTTGTCTTCTAGGTGTCTCTATCCCACAACCATGAAGTAATTTCCTGTTCTTTAAATGTATTATTTATTTATTTATTTTTATAATGTCAACTTTTATATTAGATCTAAGGGTACACATGCAGGTTTGTTACATGGGTATATTGCATGTTGCTGAGGCTTAGGATAATGATTCCATCACCCAGTTAATGAGCATAGTACTCAATAGATAGTTTTTCAATCCATGTTCTCCTCTCCCCCTACTCCCACGGTCTAGTTGTCCACAGCTGCCATTATGGACCTCTCTCCAGGATTTGTTACTGGTAATTCATTGCCCTTTAAATAACCCCTCTTAATCCTAGAAGTACCCACACATTGCTTCACCACATGCCTATAACTGGTCTTTCAGCTCAGTGAGGTCCCACAGCACATCCACACTCCTGCTTTTCCCATGATCTAGTCTCAGCTCATGAGTGAACATTGCCAATGAAGCTACCAGCAGAGCCATAGCCCTCTCTGCTATTATGGCAATATAGTCCATGCCATTGACACTGGCAACGTGGACTTAATGTTCCTTTCAGGAGGACTAAACTTTAGAGGGCCTTTTTCCTGTCTCTAGGCCCTGACCTCCATTTTCTTAGAGCATTTATTTTAGAAAATTTATCACTGTGAGTTATTTTTCTGCCCCTTTGAAATGTAAACCTTTTTACAAACTTCCTTCCAATTTTATAGCCCAGGGTTGTCTTTCTCAAGGACTTGAGAGCCATCTTTGTAACATAAGTATTGAGTCAGATAGCACCCCTACGTTTCTATTTATATGACAAGGTAAGAGCCTAAGTTTTCAGTGTTCATTGCTCCAAGTCATAAAAGTACTTTTATTGCAAAAATATGAAAAGCTTTGCTTTACCGTTGAGTAATGTAAATCAGGAAACATAGCCTGTGTTCCCGTTTCACTTCAGCACTTAAGAATCTTCCCATTCATTGCTTCAGTAGAGTTGAGTGCAGATTTAGTTCTGATCTCTCTCTCCCCTATTGCAGTAGTGTTGAATAAAGTCTTCGTCAACTGTTTGAGAAAGTCCAGTTTTTGCTTTGATAAACTGTCTCTGAGTTTTCCCAAATATTTATATTATCTTGGCACCAGTACTCTCATGCAAGAATAACACAACTACTTCCAAACCACTTCCTGACTCAGTCAACTTAGTCCCAAAGTATTTCCGCTTGTGCTACAGCTCACACAAGCTTCTCTGGGGTATTTCCATCAGTTTCTGGACTCTGACTTTCTCTAAAATCTTTCTAAGTTCTGCTTTAAAAAATGAATTATCCAGTTTATGACATTCAGATTTTTAACTATAGAAGCTGAAGTGTTAAGGGGCCTTAAAATAATAGATATATTGCAGTATTCTTCTTTTTCACTTTCCTTTGAAACTTCCCTCTTCTATCTAAAAATACAGCTGTAGGTGGAACAATAAGACGTATTGCCAGGGGCTGGGCGCGGTGGCTCACGCCTGTAATCTCAGCATTTCGGGAGGCCGAGGTGGGTGGATCACAAGGTCAAGAGATCGAGACCATCCTGGCCAACATGGTGAAACCCCATCTCTACTAAAAAATACAAAAAATAGCCTGGCATGGTGGCACATGCCTGTGATCCCAGCTACTCAGGAGGCTGAGGCGGAAGAATCGCTTGAACCCAGGAGGCGGAGATTGCAGTGAGCTGAGATTGTGCCACTGCACTCCAGCCTGGAGACAGAGCAAGACTGTCTCAAAAAAAAAAAAAAAAAAAAAAAAAAAAAGATGTATTGCCATGATAAGTAGCACATCTGGGTGCCAACTTAGCATAAATATCCTCTATCACCCATTTCTACAAGGTAAAGTAACTAGCCTATAAAGTGAATTCTGGTTGCTGTTTATAAATATTTATTAGCATTTTTGCACCTGCAATTTCTGCTTTAAAAAAGATGTTCTCTATTTCAAAGTTGAATATGGAAATATAAAAATAATCATTTGTAAAAATCATGAGTTTATTGCACTGAAACTAGAGTTTGACCTAATATTGCCCTTCCTTAAGCCGACCTCTTGCCTCTAAAAGTTTAATTCAACTCCAGAATAAACCCAGTTATTCTTACAAATGCAATGTCTTATATTAGTAACATTGAAACTTCTGTTTTTTACAACTTAATTTACAGTGCTATTTCAAAGTATGATTTCAATTTATATGAACAGAACTTACTACAGTGGTGGTGCTTACAATTTGTAAATAAGTTGTTAAAAGTGTTTCTATTAACAGAATTGTAAATAACAATAACAAAAATTGGTGTGAAAATTAAAATGACACAAGGGCTAACATCAGTTGAGAGAAAGACCTATTAAGGAAATCACTTTTATGAGGCCAAAATATAGTTGTTAGTTCTTAATTTAAAATATCCTGACCTGTAGTTTAGAATTCTTTTTTGATTTTATATGATAATTTACTAAAAAAACCAAAAATACTTTTGTACCATATTGCATATGCTTGCAAATAAACCTATTTAATGGGAAATCAAGCTTAGCATTTACATAAATACTTTAAATTATTTTATACTTGCTTTACCCGGAAATTTGGCATATATGTGTATAGTATATGTTTTATATGCATTGTGTCTAATGTATATAACATGTACATAACATTGTAATTAACATGTATACAGATTTTTTTCTCTATGATAGATATAATTTCTGTTTCTACCATTGTAAATATGCTCATTAAAATATAAATGAGTTTTTTAGTCTAAACTTCTAAATTATTCATCAGTTCTGTACCTCTGAATTGTGATGTAAAGTTTTATTTCCAACAAATGAGTCTTATTCTTAGGCACTTAACTGCTCTAGGTCTTAACACAGCCTGAATCTTATTGCTTTTCTGAATATAACAGTGATAGGCACTGTGACATAACAGAAGAAACAATATTACAATTTAATTGTAATATCAAAACACATTTTGGTGCAATGTTGTGCTATGGTAACAGCATATTCAAGTACAAGGACATTTATCCAGCCTAAATTATTTTTTGCTAACTCCAATTTCACCTTTTGGAATTGCTGAAATCAACTTTATAACCACTATAGAAACCAGACACTCATATCATTTTCAAAAAAACAGAAAAACAGAAACAAGAAAAAAAGAGTTCCAGTCAATAACTGAAGCCCATTAACTTTTTCACTCATTATTATTTTATCTTTGTTCCAGCCACGTCTTGAAAATCATCATGCCCTAAGCCTCAAACTCATATAGGCTGTATAAGCAATTGTTGCTATGACCTATTCTAGTTCATAGTTTCAGTACAGATCATAAACTTTTTTGCCAATAGGCTCTAGGGTTGGTGTAGACATAAGCAGAGTAAAGAATAAAACTGTTTTCTTTTTCCTCCACTGGAAACTGCACTAATTAAACAGTAAACAAAACTGTGTTTGATTCTACTTATGGTTATGCATTTGTTCTATTTATATTGAAACCAATCCAAGGTAGATGAAATACCACCACCAACAACAACAGCTAAGGAAGATGGGAAAGCCATACATGCATATAATTATTTTTGTCTCCTGGATTTTTTTCTACACAATTGTGTGTCCATCTGAAAGTGTCTCCACCCACTCACTGTTATTAAATTCAGTTTCAGGTCCTGCAGTAATTACATTATAGACAGTATCCTCAGAACATCTCATACTGTGTGTGTGTGTGTATTTTTCTTTCTTCATTTTATAATAAAGAGAATTAAAACTCACGAATCACTGAATCTCTGACTCCAAAAGCCAACACTTAAAACTTGACCCTAAAAGAGCTCTCTGTATATCAATATACATTTATTAAGTGAATACTATATGCTAAGGGATGGACTTAGGGATATTAGAAGATACGGGCTCTTAATTCAGAAATGTTAGAATTTATTTTCCTCACAAATTAAATGAGAATAATTGTGCTAGATTTTCTCATCTCATGACTTAGCAGGGAAGGACAATGTTCTCATTTTATGTATTTGTTTTTGAAGTTAAGTACCATACATCTAAAATGTGATGTTTTAATATTAATTATAATAATAGTATGTAACCTATGTTGACTCCAGAAATATTAACTGGTTAATGAACTACAAAAATACATATAATGAGATAGACATAAGCTTGTAAAAACTAATTTCTTCTGTGTAGGAGAAACTACATTACATAGAATAATACAATTATTAACTGTTTCAGACCTTGTATTAGTCCATTTTCATACTGCTATGAAGAAATACTTGAGACTGGGTAATTTATAAAAAAGAAAAAGAGGTCTAATGGACTTACAGTTCCACATGGCTTGGGAGGCTTCACAATCATGGCAGAAGGCAAAGGAGGAGCAAAGGTACATCTTACATGGCAGCAGACAGAGAAGTGTTCAGGGAAATTGCCCTTTATAATATCATCAGATCTCATGAGATTTATTCACTATCATGAGAACATCATGGAAAAACCCAGCCTCAATAATTCAATTACTCCCATTGGTTCCCCCCAGAACTTGTGGGGATTATGAGAGCTACCATTCAAGTTGAGATTTGGGTGGGGACACAGCCAAACCATATTAGAACTTTGCAAAGCTCAGAACTGTAACCTAAAATTGCAAACATTTAGTAAAGAAAATTTCTAGACAGCAGTACTATCTGTCTCAGAGTATGTGCATCTTAGACATCAGGGAATCTCATAAAAACTTACTCAAAGCTGATTCATCTATCTTTCACAAAATTATAAGAAATTTGACTAGTTTGTTCCTCAATTACAAGCAAATTGTGTATAGACAATAAATGACATTAAACAATTGTTAGTTCAGTGTTAATAGTGCTAATAAATATAACATGAAAGCTGACAATCATGGAGCAGATAAACTGCCAAATGAAATACAGAATTCTAATAATCTGACAGCATTTAACCTAAATTTAAGTAAACATATATAACTAAGTATCTTAATGTAAACATCTGTCTTATTATATTTTTAAATCAGTGATGGCCATAATGGTGACCTCAAATGGTTGAACTTTGCTTAAAATGTTTTTCTTAAGTTTAAGACAGCCAGCAATGAAAACATATTTTCATCAAAGTTCTGACTTGCACAGATTTCTCAAAATAGCTTGCAAAACTAATTTATTCCATAAGAAAATTGAATTTGTTCAAAAGAAGCCTATGAAAAACAAATGAATTAAATTGGAACAATTAGGTCATTTTCAAACAGAGAAAGTATTGTTCTTTAATGTTCAAATTCAAAACATAGCCCTAAAAATGACTCTATTTCTGAAATTATGGAGCAAAATTTATGACATAACTATTGAAGTAGATATCAAATTTAAAATAAGACACCTGTGATCAAAATTAAAAGAACCAGAAAATAGTAACACTAAAGAATACTTTTTTAGTTGTAGAGTTTGTATATATTCCTTTTAGTCTTACACATTTGTATTAATTGTATCCCATCTTTCATTAAATTGTATCCTATTTTTTCCTCAATAAATAAATATATTGATCACCTACCATGTGCCAGAAACTTTTCCAAGTCTAGGATACAATGCTGAAAAGGCAAATATCTACTCTCCAAAGTTTACAATTGTAATCAGATGTATCAGAAAATAACAAGCACTAATGTGAAAATAAAGCAGCTGAGATAGAGAAGAGAATATCAAAGGAATATTTCAGATTTGATTATAAGATCTTTCTGAGCCTGTAATGTTTTAGCTGAGGCCAAAATGAAAAGAAATAGCCAGCCTTATAGAGTCAGTGGTAAAGAATTTCAGAAAGGAAGAAGTTACATCTTTTCACATTAAATAGCTTTCCTCATTCCTTTCCTTATTACACTGACTAGAACTTCTGAAATGCTAAATAAAAACAGTGAAAGCAAACATATGGTCCTGTTCCTGCTCTTAGGGGTGAAATGTTCAATGTATTACCATTACATATAAGATTAACTATATGTTCGTAGATGTTCTAAAACAACCTGTTAAGATGCTTCTTTTCCTCTCTTTCTCCCTCCCCTCCATTCCCCTTCCGTCCCCTCCTCTCCTCCCCTTCCCTTCCCTCCTTCCCTCCCCTCCTTTCCTTCCTTCCTTCTTCTTTTCTTTCCTTCCTTCTATTCCTTTCCCTTTCTTCCTTCTTCCTTACTGTCTCTTTCCTTTTTACTTTTTATCTGATCCATATTTTCTTGTGATTTTTTGAACTTCTTTAAGAGGATTATCCTAAATTATTTTTTCAAACATTTCATAGATCTTTAATTCTTCTGGGTTCATTAGTGGAGCTTTGTTGGTCATATGTCTTTGAATTTTCAAATATTTCTCTTTTTACTTTGAAGCCTGTGTTTTTGGCCAGATGGTTAACATTTTCCAGCTTTCTTGGGTGCTCTTTGGTGGTGTTAGAGCTTTTCTAATTAATATAAGAACTTAATATCTGGCCTGACGTTGCTTCATTCTGAGATGGACTCAGACTAAGTACTATAATAAAACACTGAACGAAAACCAACTCTCTGTCCTGCATTTGTTTCTTTGTCTGGGGAGAACTTATGTGACCACCAGAACTTAAGTGCTGCACTGAAACTTAAACACGTACCTGCTGTGGTTTCTGTGTCTGGGCAGGACGTAAGTAAGCAAGCACTATAACTGAATCAGCAGCCTTTTAGTTGTTTCCAGGTTAGGGAACAGCTTCATGCAAGTGCCTGGATTTTGTGGGATATCCAGACCAGGATTTCAGACTTTCAATAGACTGTGACCTCTTCCGCTTTATGGCGTTGGTCAGTCTTCCCAGCCTGGCTTCCCCACTGATTGAAAGTAGTGTAGCTGTGAAAATCTGCACATCAGTCACTATGTTCAATGCCCCTACTCTGTTTCTAATTCACTCCAGATGGTTTTTGCTTTCCTGACACTCCCAGTGCTTACCATGGGACAGGACAAAAGTAAGTTTTCTACCACAATTGAAGACAAGTAAGGAAGTCAAATTTTTTCCACTTTCAGTTTTTTCTTTGCACTTCAGAATCCATGGCTTTAGGGAAATTCTTTGTAAGTGACATTATGCTGGTATGGTGAAAGGGGGGGTATTGTAGGCTAAAATGATCCTCCTTCTCACTCACTGTAGCTTCTCTCTTTTCTGCAAGTCCAGGAGGTTTCTCTGCTTTCCCTCTGAGTTCTAGTGAAGGCAGGTTGATTTTCTTACCTTTGAATACTTTCTAGTTGTACACTTCTGGAGTGAGTGATGCCAAAGGATCTTCTTTCCACAGTCTTTCTAATGTCGCTCCTGGTTACTCTTAAGCGGTAATAGAGAAAGAAGGGAGATTGGAAGACCAGTATTATTTGACACAACTCCTGTTGTTAGATTTAAACATTTACAAATGTGTGGGTGAAATGGTCTCAAATTGTAGAATAATATCTTTAAGATTTATTAGTCACAGAAGCACATAATGGAATACTGTGGAGGATTGCTAATGAGCCCCTTAGTGATAATAGAATTATTTTAATAGAATGAGGTGATGCTACCTGGAAAGAACAAATAAATCTTCTTAAAAATTGGAATGTATAATTTTAAAAAATACATATACTGTACTTTGGTAGCATCTCCATTACCTGAATGTTTGCTGAAAGTTATTCCCTTTTTAAGGAACAAAGAATGAGCTGAATGATGGCCGATCTAACAAACATACTTTTAGGAGTGTTCTATTATGTCAAAATGAATGAACAAATGAAAGTGCTATGTCCATATGAAAAAATTCTAACGTGACTACGTATTTTTGTTTTCATTTCATAGCAAGGACCTGTGTTGGAAATATTTTCCCAGTCAAATGTAGCGAACACTCTACTGATTAACAAAGGAATTAACATTGTGTGGCTATTAATGTTGATTGTGAATGCTTAAGAAAGGTACTAGAATATAAAGGCAGAAAAATATTTGCTGTATAAAGCACCTATCATAATATGAGGTATAAAATTATCTATTTTATTTATTATCATGTGTAGCATGCTGGAAAGGGTTGAAGAGGCAGTTGATACACGGGAATCACAACAAACAAGAATTAAATAAAACTTTGTAGACCTACGTTCCTGAGATCAAAAGGCCAGAAATTTGATATGAGTGGTTATGTTATTCTCAAATCAAAGTCCATTTGGAGGTAACTACTAGCTATTATCCATGTGTCTTGATCTAGTATCTCAACCATTTTGGGTCCCACAATTTTTTTCTAATTTAAAGCAGTTAATACTCAATGACATCATGATGTCTGGTGGATCAACCAGAATGGGCCCATTTGAAATAAGATAGCTTTAGCTGAATTTGGATTGGGGCTAGCTGTGTTAGCTAGGACAGAATTTTCTTCTACTCGGAAAACATACACTAAAGTAAGCCTGTGACAACAAGGATAAACCTGAAGACATTATACAAGGTGAAAAAAGCCAGTCACAGAAAGATAACTATTGCATAATCTCATTTATATAAGGAATCTACAAATGGTGATTTTGTAGAAGCAGAGAGTAGAATAGTGGTTACCAGGAGGTGGGAGGTGGGTATGGGAGGATATTGAAGCACTATTGTTCAAAAAATATAAATCTAAATTAGACAAGGTATAAGACAGCTATAATACAACATACTGATTATGGTTAAAAATAGCTTTTTGAATGTTGCTTAAATTAAATCTTGAAAATTTAATTGTTCTTATATGACCAAACAATGATAAGTATGTGAGGCAATGCTTATGTTGATTAGCTTGATTTTACCCATTCTACAATGGATGTCTATTTCAAATACCATGTTTTACACCATGAATATATACATTTTTATTAGTCAATGAAAAAAAAAACACACATCCTAGAACCAATAACACGTTGAAAATATCCTGTTCCAGGCAGAATAGCACTAATGGCAAGCTGCTAGGAAGGATAACATGGCCCAAATAAACTGGGCTTTACAATTAGATCATAACATAAGACACACTTATCAAACCCAGGGGTAGGGGCAAGAGTGTACCCTGAAATGATCTGGAAAATTAGACATTGTGAATCTAAAGAAATCTTAAATATCCTAGGAAAAATGGCTGGATATTCTCAAAAAAACCTTGTGTATGCACCTATGGGAAATGTACTAGCCTCCCAATGTAGGGACATTTTTAAGTGGATAATTTTACCTATTGAGACTCTCTTGGATAATTCTTATTCCATAGCTGAATTTTAACCACTGTTTACCTACAGGGAAACTTGTGGATACTGGAAAAAGTTTTAATAGGACTAGAGTAATTCTTATGGGAGACAGATGGGCCTTGAAATGAAGATCTTCCCACTGGCAACCGATATCTATTAAACCGTGTAACCTGAGAAAAGAAATTTGGTTGTGTGTTTAGAGTTTTGTAATCCTGAATAAATAGAGCCATAGCTTCTAAAATATATTCTTATGAGAAATAATATATATAAACCACGTAAATTTTGTTATATGGAACAAAATAAGGGTATTACAATGACAGATTTATGTTATAGCCACGTACTAGAATACTACATAGCAGTGTTATATGATGTAATGCAGGAATCAGAGGTAAAAATAATAGTAGAAAAGCTGGAAAACTAATGTTAATACTGATGTTGGTGATCAAATGTATTGGAAGATTAAATTAAAACTCTCTCAAGACATTATTTATATGGTAGATAATTTGCCTGAAGCAGATTTGAATGTAATTAACAACAGAATGATTATGGTTCTTAATTATGCAGCATATGTATATTAACACGTGCAGATAACAGATATGGGAAGCAAAAGAATTTGTAAAGTTATTATAGAAACATATTTCATGAGATTTGTGTTGGTATTATTGTATGCTTAAACTGTATGTTTAAATCCATATTACCAGTTATTGGAGAGTTAGGTATCTGTGCATTTTGACAGCCTAATTGAATACATGATGTTGTAAGGGAGGCAAATTGCTGCTAAAATAGGAGTGATTGTTTTGTCATAAAAAGCCATTGCCCATGGGTCAGTGAGGGTGAACTGTGATGTGTTGGTCCATTCCAACAAGCCTGGAATTGGTATGAGTTATTTCGCTAAAGTGGAAATATATCTACATTGCACTGACCATTTGTCATGCACAAATGTACTGACTGACAGTGTTTTTTGCTGTCAGCTTGTCCGTATTATTGGTAACAAAGACATTTATTCAAGGAGATCCCCATAGGCTTCCATCATGCCTGATCTCATAGCAATAATTTGCCTATGTGACCAACAATGTGTAAGAAAACCCAGCCAATAATCCATGTAGAGATCTCTGACTCTGAGGAGCTTTGCTTCAGATGTCAGTGATTCTTGATATAAGAGAAAAAAATGAATCTGGTATAATCCTGAAAAGGGAGGGCAACTGAAGCTATTTCCACACTGCTCAATGTGAGATGACATTAGGCAATAAGCATATTTTTATTTAAATACTTTTTGCTATATCATATAATCGTACTATAATTAATTTCAGTTTTATAAACCTTGACATATTGTGTGCTGTTTTTCATCGTCATCAAATGACCTCTATTTAACTTTCAACATTAGTGCACTTAGCATATTAATTCTCTGTCTCATTTTACAAAATTGGGGGCACTTTAGGTTTTGGAGCATAAATTTTAACTTATCAGTTTACCTTTAAGTAATGTCATATTACTTCATACGTAGTATAAGAACATTGTAAAGTACACTTTTCTGAGACTTCTGTCCTATTGGTATATATATCTGTTCTGGTATCAGTATCGTGCTGTTTTGGTTACTGCAGCCTTGTAGTATAGTTTGAAGTCAGGTAGTGTGATGCCTCCAGCTTTGTCACCACACATCTACAACTATCTAATCTTTAACAAACCTGACAAAAACAAGCAATGGGACAATTAATAAATGGTGTTTAATAAATAGTGTTGGGAAAACTGGCTGGCCATATGCAGAAAACTGAAACTAGACCCCTTCCTTACACCTTACACTAAAATTAACTCAAGATGGATTAAAGACTTAAACATAAGACTTAAAACTATAAAAATCCTAGGAGAAAACCTAGGCATACTACTCAGGACGTATGCATGGGCAACAATATCATGACTAAAACACCAAAAGCAATGGTAACAAAAGCCAAAATTGACAAATGGGATCTAATTAAACTAAAGAGCTTCTGCACAGCAAAAGAAACTATCATCAGAGTGAACAGGCAACCTACAGAATGGGAGAAAATTTCTGTGTTCTATCCATCTGATAAAGGGCTAATATCCAGAATCTACAAAGAACTTAAACAAAGTTACAAGAAATAAACCAACAACCCCATCAAAAAGTGGGTGAAGGATATGAACAGACAATTCTCAAAAGAAGACATTTATGTGGCCAAAAAACATAAGAAAAAAAAATCATCACTAGTCATTAGAGAAATGAAAATCAAAACCACAATGAGATACCATCTCAAGCCATTTACGATGACGATCATAAAAATATCAAGAAACAACAGATGCTGGAGAGGATACACAGAAATAGGAATGTTTTTTCACTATTGGTGGGAGCATAAATTAGTTCAAACATTGTGGAAGACAGTGTGGTGATTCCTCAAGGTTCTATAACCAGAAATATCATTTGACCCAGCAATCCCATTACTGGGTATATGCCCATAGGGTTATAAATCCTTCTGCTATAAAGACACATGCACATATATATTTATTTCAGCACTATTCACAATAGCAAAGACTTGTAATGCCCATCAGTGATAGACAGGATAAAGAAAATGTGGCACATATACACCATGGAATACTATGCATCCATAAAAAAGGATGAGTTCATGTCCTTTGCAGGGACATGGATGAAGCTGGAAGCCATAATTCTCACCAAACTGACATAAGAACAGAAAACCAAACACCTCATGCTCTCACTCCTAAGTGGGTGTTGAACAATGAGGACATATGGACACAGGGGAGGGGAACATCACACCCCAGGAACTGTTAGGGGATCGGTGGCTGGGGAGGGATAGCCTTAGGAGAAATACCTAACATAGATGATGGGTTGATGGGTGCAGCCAACTACCATGGCACATTATACCTACATTAACAAACCTGCATGTTCTGTACATGTATCCCAGAATTTAAAGTGTAATAATAATAATTATAAAACAAATACAGATAGCTAATCTGAAAAATAATTAAAAAGTAAAGTACATTTTTATTTTCTCATTCTCAACCCTTGCACTGCTGTTCTCAAACATTTACATTACTTATATGTTGAAAATAGCAAAATATTTTTATATATTTGCTTTAAAGTTTCAATGCTTAAGCTAGTTTAAAATACATCTTACATTTACAAATGCTACCTTTTTCAGTATTTTATATTCCTTTGTGTAAATGTAGATTTCCATCTTTTGTCATTTTCCTCTTATGAGTTTCTTTAACTTACGCAATTCTTCCAGCTTTTCTAAGTCTAAAGATTTTTTAATTTTGCCTTTATTTTAAAACCATATTAATTGCGAATATTGACTTAACATTTTAGATTGAAGGCATTGGTTTTGTTTTCCATTTTCTTTTAGTATTATACAGGTGTGTACTCCACTATCTTCTGTCTTGTATTTTATCTGATGAAAGTTTGTTGTTCTTCCAATTATTGTTCTTCTGTATACAATGTCTATCTTTTTTTCTATGGTAGCTTTTACATTTCTCTTTACTACCAGTTTTAAGCAATTTAACTATAATTTGTTCTAATGTAATTTTCTTTATTTTTCATATGAATATGGTTTGCTAAAGTATTTGGATTTGTTGGTTAATATTTTCAGCAAACTTGGAAAAGTTTGAGCTACTAATTTTCAAAACTATTTCTTAGTCACACTCCTTTTCTCCACCTTTGGGGTTCCAAATTAGACATATATTGGGCCCTTGGAAATAATCTCACTACTCACTGATGTTCCGTTAATCTGATTAAAATTTTTATTCCTCTATGTTCCATTTTATAAAGTTTTATTTGTATTTTATTATGTTCACTAATCTTTTCTGCAATCTTTCACCTACTATTATCCCATTCAGTGCTTTTTATCTCATGCACTGTGGTATTTGTTTCTAGAAGTTTATTTGGGGTCGTTTTTATAAGTTCCATGTATCTACCTTACACGTGCAGTCTTCTCTCTAGGTTTTCTCACAGGTAGATTAGTTACGATGATTGTTTGAATGTCCTTGCCTACTAATTTTACGTCTGCTACTTCTGGGTCAGTTTTGACTGATTGATTTTTTTCCATATTTTTTTTCATCTTAGTATGTAAGGTAATCTTTAATTGGATACCTGAAATTATGAATTTCGCCATGATGAGCATCTTATATTTTGTATTTCTATAAATATTGTTGATTTATGTGTGTGTGTGTGTGTGTGTGTGTGTGTGTGTGTGTTTTCTTGGACATAGTTAATGTACTTGGAAGTAGTTTGATCTTTTCAAAGCTAGATTGTAAATTTTGTTAGTTGCAACCACAGAAACTTTAGTCTACATCTAATTTTTCCCACAGACAAGACAAGATCTTTCCTGATTGTCCAAGGCCCCATTGTGAGTTTTTCCACTCTTCTTATTGGGGACTTGAATTATTCTCACAGTGTATGAACTCTTGAGTTTGTTCTACCTGTTCCATTCTGGTGCTTTTTTCTTGAGCCTTCCACAGTTTTCTTATATGTATTCACTGATCAGCACTCAGTGAAGAACTGAGAACCCTCTGAGAATTTTGAAAGCTGCCTCTCCTTTATCTCTGTCTCTCTGAGCAGCTCTTTCATATCTGCACATTTAGCACTCTGTGTGACTATCACCTCTTTATTACTAAAATAATTTTTAAAAATTATCTGAAAGTTATGCTTCTCTTGAATTACTCAAACTTTTAATTATACATCTTTAACTACAGAAGAATTCTGGAATCTCTTTGGGTTCTTCCTCACTGTATTATAGCCTGAAAACTCTGTCCAGACAGTAAGGTAAGTCTTTCACTTACTTTGAATCTTAAAGAGATCACTGTCCTCTGCTGCAAAGGAAACAAACACCAAAGTGAAAAGACAAACAAGAAAATAGGAGAAAATACTTGTAAGCTATCTATCTGACAAGAGATTAAAAACTGGAATATACAAGGAGCTCAAACAACTCTATAGGGAAAAAAAATCCAACAATCCAATTAAAAATGTGCAAAAGATTTAAATACATTTTTCAAAAGAACACATACAAATGGAAAGCAAGTATATGAAAAAGTGCTCAACATCA
>PVKV010004542.1:113210-125710 GCA_004027835.1 Alouatta palliata
AAAAAAAAAAAAAAAAAAAAAAAAAAAAAAAAAAAAAAAAAAAAAAAAAAAAAAAAAAAAAAAAAAAAAAAAAAAAAAAAAAAAAAAAAAAAAAAAAAAAAAAAAAAAAAAAAAAAAAAAAAAAAAGCAATAACAAATGGTGGCAAGGCATTGGGGAAAAAAATGGAGTCCTGGTACACTAAAAGTAGAACTACCATAGGATCCAACAATACTACTGTTAGGATTATATCCAAAAGAAAGAAAATCAGTACATAAAAAGATATCTTCACTTATTGCAGCACTATTCACAATAAACAAGGTTTAGATGAAACCTGTGTCCATCAACAGATGAATGGATAAAGAAAATGTGATGCAAAAACACAATGGAAGATCACTTAGCCATAAAAAAGAATAAGATTCTGTCATTTTCTTTTTTTTTTTTAAATATATATACTTTTTATTGCATTTTAGGTTTGGGGGTACATGTGAAGAACATGCAAGATTGTTACATAGGTACACACATGGCAGTGTGATTTGCTGCCTTCCTCCCCATCACCTATATCTGGTATTTCTCCCCATGCTATCCCTCTCCAACTCCCCATCCCCCGCTGTGCCTCCCCTTTTCCCCCCAAACAGACCCCAGTGTGAGATTCTGTCATTTTCAATAACATGGATGGAATTGGAGGACATTACCTTAAGTGAAAGAAGCCAGGCACACAAAGACAGACTTACCAGGATCTCACTTACTTCTAGGAGCTAAAAATTTAAACAATTGAACTCATGGAGATAGAGAGTAGAATGATGTTTACCGAAGGCTGGGAAGGGTAGTGGGTTGTGGGGAAAATGAGGATGGTTGATGAGTATCAAAATATAGTTAGAATGAATGAGATCTAGTATTTAATAGCACAACAGGAAGATTAGAGTCAATAATAATTTATTGTCAATTTAAAAATAACAAAAAGAGAATATTTTTAACACAAAGAAATGATAAATGTTCGAGATGATGGATACCCCATGTGATTACTACACATTGTATGCATGTAGCAAAATAGCTCATGTGCTCTATAAATATATATACCTATTATGTTCCCATAAAAAATTTTTTAAAATGGTACATGGTTAGATATTATTTATGGGTTCCACTCTAATTGACATTTTCCAATGTCATTTCACAGTGCCTTGGAAATATGCCCTATCGGTTATCTACTTTTATGAGGTTAGTGGCATATTTTCAGGTTAAATCTTCAAAATTTTAAATCTTTTTCTCTGGAATGGTAAAATAATGCGCATGTTCTGTTTACTGGCTAAAAGTGCTATCCATTTGGTCATCTAATCAAAATTTCTAAAAAGTTTATTTAACAACTTTTATGTTAATTTGTTTGTTGTATATAAAAGCAGTTTATTTCTAAGAGTTTTAATGTCACCTAATATCATTTTCAATGTTTCAGTTTCTCATTTCATAAATCTTTGTGGAGTACATTTTATTCTCATAGATAATAAATATATATGACAAATATTTGGAAAAAATAATTACTAAATATTTAACACTGTTGTTTATTTTACTGTAGTTTCCTTATTTCCACTACATCTTAAGAGTTGACTAAAAATACATTGTTTAATTATAAGAATATCTTAAACTTAATACTATGTGTTGAAATTAGAAACAAATACCATTTAATCAAATTTATGCAAATAAATTTTACATTTGATTATAACAACTCATTATGACATTTTACTAAATTTGTTCACTAAAGTAATGATCTGCTATAAAGCTTTAGGAAATGTTTATTGCCTTACTATAATTAAAAGCAAATGTACGGCATATTTTTCGCAAAGTTTGAGCTGCAACGTGATTAAACACATTGCATGCGTCCTATATGGAGGATATATTTTTCTTATTTGAAAATTATTGTATTTAGTCTCTCAGTGTATAAATAAATGAAATAAATTTTGCTTCTGGAGATTTGAGAAATACAAATCAGCCCATTTATATTGGACTTCTCTATGAAAAATTAGATTTACAATGCATTTAGTCCCCAAATTAATGAGTTTGGCTATCATCCAGATTAATTATCACATAGACTCTCTCATTTGCTTATCAAATTTCAAGATGGCTGCATGAAAAGTCTACAAGAGGAAGTTTAGAGGCTGGTGGAATCTAAGCAATGGAAAAATAATCAAAAGATCACTTTTTAGAAGGAATAAAATTACCTTTAGAGCAATTAATTAAATAGTAATTAAACAAACTGTTTATTTCTTGTTTCTTGCATGGCACTGCCTTGTCCATCAGCTTCAAACGGTTTATGTCAGATCACTTCCATGAGGTATAATGTAATATGACAAGTGGGCCTATTATCAAACACTCATTATTAGTGCTACAGCTGGCAAATGATGACCTGGTAAAGATGTTCACAACCTATCCCTGGAACCCATAAATGTGTTCTCTTACATGAAAAAGGATTATTAGCTTTCAAGTGAATTTAAATTTGCTAATCAGCTGAACTAAAAATTGGGAGTTTTCTCTGGATTATGCAGGTTAGCCCAATGTATTCCTAAGGTCAACCTGCAAAATCCAGAGGGAGGTAGAGGAGGTCCGAGTGTTGTGATGTAAGAAAAGGGCTCAACTTGCTGTTTCTGGCTTTGATGACAAAGGAAGGGGGCCATGAGCCAAGGAATGTAGGAGGCTTCTAGTAGTGAAACGGACAAGGAAACACATTCTTCTATAGCATCTCTAGTAAGAATTCAGCCCTGTTGACACCTTAACTTTGGCTCACTGAGACCCATTTTGTATCTCTAATATCAAAAATTGTGAGGTAATACATTTATGCTGTCTTACGTCCCTAAGTTTGTGGTAATTTCTTGCAGGAATAACAGGGTTTTAATAAAGTTACTATGCATAAAGTAAATTGAAAACACCTCCATGGTCTGTACTATAAGAAAAAATGCCAAAAAGTAGGTGGTGCTTTGATGAGTTATCTTAATTTGTTGCTCAATATAACATTAGAAAGATTATCTTTAAAATCATGAGATACATACATATATTCTTCCTATAATACCAACAAAGCTATCTTAGGACATCTTTCCTGATTTGACAGCAATAGTTCTTTGTTTCCCTTAGATCAAAAACAAAAATCTCTCTCAATTTCTACCTGGCACATACTAAATTGGTATGTCTCTTATTCCCATTTAGAAACCATTAAGTAATTTTACAATGAGTTTCCACATATGCTGTTCTCATTATTTGTTCTGCATATCAGCTATAAATAGAGAATTTTGGAGAAACTCAGTCATGCAATTTGTTTATAACACCTTTGGGCACATAAAATGTTAAGCATATATCTAAAGAAAACAAATTCATTTTTATTACTGCATTATTATAGCAAGGCTAGGGGACATGCAGTAAAATGTATAAAGAAAACAAACCATTTGAAGCTAAAGCAATATTGGAGATCAAATGGAGATCAATTTGAAGCAAGGCTGTTATAAGAAATGATAGAAGTCATTAAAGAAATACGTATCATGATAGATATTTGATACAGAACATTGTTTTCAATATTATTTGCTAAGAGGGCTGTATTTCTTTGAGTTTTTGTTAAATATGTCCCATGGTATATCGGCCTGCACTTCAGAATGCTACAACTAGAAGGAAATCTGAAGACATAAACCTGCTGTGGTTGGTGCTAATGCATTTGAAAATACATTGAATTCTCCATAGTTTAAGCATAGTTGGGCAATGCTTTTCATTTTAAAGATTAACAAAGACTTGAGAAAACTAGCAAATATTTTGAAAGCTTGGTTAGAATACTGAACCACTTTCAGACAGAAACTGTATAAACTTGAAATAATCTGCTTTGTATTTTATATCACCATGTTATTCCTGGAATTTACACACTTACAGTGCTGTAATTTCAAGACATTGAGATTAAACCCACTAACCTACTCTAAATCTTCTCTACAATAATTCAAAACAAGTTACAGTGATGCTAGGTTGCCTAAAACCAAACAAATATCGTGCTGCTCAAGTTCCTATTTTTCTTTAATCCTTAATTTATATTTAATGAGATACACTAACTTTGTACATTTTTTTAAATTACTTTCAAGCTGTCTCAGCATTGCCTTTTGTAGTTGGTGTGAAGTACTAGCATCAAGCAGTTATTTTTATAATTACCACTTCATTTGACAAAACACAGAAAATATTTTAAATAAATAAAAATTATGTTTTCTTCAATTTTATGTTTTATTTTAGAATAATTATACTGACTTTAGAACTAATTTTTTTACCAATATGAATTTTGTTTGCTGCCAGTATTTTTAACAGTCAGTATGGTCTATAGTCCCTCTTTTAACTAACCAATACATCATCACTTTAGGCTGGTTATCATTTATTTATAAACCAGAAAATCATATCCTGAGTCACAGTACCACAGGAACTTTTAATATTTAACTGACAGAAATGGTAGGAACAAAAGGGGATACAAAACTAAAACCACTGAATGAGAATTTCCATTACATCAATGTATTAAACTGTCATTTTCAAGTCCCTTTGATGTTCACTATCACTAATCAACCATATTATCAATATGAAATTTTTATTTAGAATGGCTCTAGTAATTGAGCACTTTTAACATGATTTTAAATGAAATTTTAAAGTTAAAAATATTTCTATATGCATTTTATTGTCAAATTTAAATCTTTTAACAAGAGATGGAAACAGAATCTTCTCTATAACATGATTTTGTCTGTGTATCCTTAATATTGGCCTACTGACTGTGGAAAACATTCTTTTCTACATCTTGAGCTCCCCTGGTTGAGGGAAATACAAAATGAATCTGTTTCTTCTTCAATAATCTGAAAACAACTTTTAGAAAATCAGTGAAATAACAAATGAGAAAGAAGACTGGCAATTAAACATGTATCCCAAAAGTAATTAACAATATAAATTTATGAGCTTTATTTAAACCTCTGATTCTTCAATTATACATGCCTTCATTAAGCAAATATTTATTGACCATTTTAGGTGCTTGGGATATAAGTATAACAAATACAGATTTTCTCTCATAGAGTTTATATTTTATTTGTAGGAAGTATTGGATAGGCAGGTTGGTTGGTAAGTTGGCACAGAGGTAGAGAGGTAGATAAGTAGGCAGATTAGATGATAGACGATAGATAATATATAGATAGATAGATAAATTGATAGATAACTACTTAACTAAGGCATCCTGATTTGGGGATTTGCAAAGAATGTTAAACTCAATTATAAATGTATAAAATTATCTGGAAATAATAGTTCCCAATAAATATTATGCTTTCTTCTACTCTTCAAAACTTGTGTTTAAAATATTTATATAGGCAGTTTTCAAGAATAAAAATAGCATCATAAGCATTGGAGATAAACAAATCTGAGTTAGACTCTGCTCTGACACCTGTTAGCTATGTGATTGTGGGCTTACAGTTATTAACAGCCACTTCAAGCAGCTTTGGTCTCTCCTCAAAATCACTTTCCCAATCTCATTTGCTTCTACAATTAAGTAAGACATTTCTCCCACTTACCTTATGAAAAATTAAGGTTAAATATAATCCATAAGAAAAATATTATATATACAAATAAAATATAAACATTGAACACTGTCAAAATGTGAATATATCATAAAAAGAATATTATATATCAGTATAATCATTGCATTGGTAAAAGTTAATATCAACACTGAACTCAGTAAAACTTTGATTTGCCATGCTCTCTTTGTTCAGAGAAAATATGAAAAGCTAGAATTAGGCTACTCTTTTAATGAGGCTACTCTCTTAGAAATATTTCTAATCTTGTGAATTTCATAAAGATGATATTTGGTTAGCTCAATTTGCGTTGATTTCACCTATCCAGACTGATTTCAAATTAGGCCTGATATACTGGGTATAATTTTAACACATTTTGTTCATAGATATTACTTTTATATAAATATTATGACTCAATGCTACTAGATATACTATCACTAAACAAATTAATATGAATTAAAAGAAGCACAAAAAAAGTCTGATTTTTTCCCTAGGTCCATCTGGAAGTTTTTTAGCTTCTATAACTGTACTCACCTCCACAGGAGCTAAGATATTTAAAATCATCTTATGGGTTAATATTTTTCACGTCTGGTGTTTGGGCTTAACTTAAAAATCGTGTCAAAAATTTTAAATGTCAGTGGCAGGTGGACATAATTGTCTTCCTTTATTTTCTATGTAAATGTGGATATTTACTACATTTATACTGTATATTACTATTTGGGAGGGAAGTGGAGTGAATACTTTTTGTTTTGTTTTGTTTTGTTTTGTTTTAGGATTATTGAGTATGTTGGAAATGACTGAATATTACTGCAAATCTTAGATTTGAGTTGTTTGCAGGAAATGTTTTTCCACTTGAAAAGTGGAGACGTATATTTCATGTGTGAAATAAGAGAGAATATAATCAAGAAAAGAAGATTGCAGACAATATCAGTGAGATGCAACTCCAGGATGATAATTTTCCCTAACTTTTTGTTACTTAATGTGGCTACACTCTGAATTTTTGGCAATGGAATGAAATAGTTATGTGTCTCACTTCTAGCACTGTCCCTGAAAATCTGTTACGAGACCCACCATGTTTTCTTTCCTTGTTTTGTAGCTGCGACTGAAATATGCACAGGTGATGAAGCCACAGAATGGAAGATGCCTTGATCATCTAATCACAGTTTAGAGGGTAGCTTAGAAAAGAGGGCCATCCTACCAACATTGTGATTTATAGAAATAAGAAGTGAACTGACTTTTTATGTCTGTGATACCTTGAAGCATATTTATAAGAACAATTTTCTCAACGATTGAAAGAAAAATACAAAATGCCAACTTCCATGAAGGCAGGTATGGTATGTATATTTTTCATTTCTGTATGCAGAGTGTCTTCCAAGATTCCTGTCTCACAATGGGTGCTCAACCAATTTATGGGCAACACATGGACTAACGAACTGGTAGAATGAATAGATGAATGTCTAGAAAGCTCGAAAAGATACATCAGATAAAATGAGAGTCATCCCACCATACTATGGCTTCATTTCTGATGTAGGTGTAGGCATACCATAATTTACCTCTTATCAGCAAAAATGTAGCAATAAAATCAATGATATATAGGTTCCTTGTTCTATATTAGTTTGCTATTGGTGTATCAATTTGATATAACAATTTCTATAAACTTGATGGCTTTGGATAACAAAAACTTACATTTTTTATGCTGCTGCTGGTCAGAAGTCTGACATAAATCTCAAATCAAGGTGTCAACAGGGCTGAGTTCCCTCCGGAGTTTCTTGAGAAGAATTTGTTTCCTTGTTCTTTCCAGGTCCCAGAGGCCACCTGCATTCCTTGGGTCATGGCTTCCTTTATCTTCAAAGCCAGCAACAGCATACTGAGCCCTCATATGACTCTGACCCCTTCTTCTTTCTCCCTCTTCCACTTTCAGGAGTCTAGGAGTACACTGGGCCAAACTCCATAACATCCTTATTTTAAGATCAGCAGATTAGCAAATTTAATTTTATCTACAAACTTAATTCTTTTTTTCCATGTAAGGAAATATATTCACAGATTCCAGGGATTAGGGTGTGGACAGACATCATGAGGGGGCCATTGTTTTGCCAACCAAAGTTCTCTTATGTATAAGTAACAGTTTATTATAATCAATGAAATTGACAAAATACCACAATTAAGAATCATCATAGGAAGCCACAGATTTCCAAGGGATAAATTAGTTTAATATTATTAATTTTCATTCCTGCATAGATCCTAAAAGGTAGATATTGACCAAGTTAAAGAAGTAAAGCACTGAAATACTCACTCTGCTTCATACTCATTTCAAACATATTTGAGCTCACCGGATCTAATGTAGGATCACAATGGTTAATGAATTTCCCATCTGTTCTTGATTGATATCCTACCTATTTTCTACTATGTATTTATGCAATTAAAACAGCTGAAACAGTCTCCTGTTGGAGGCTGTGATGTGCCTTCCTAAGGCAGGGGGTGATTTTGAGATGTTACAGTTTCTGTTGTAACAGCCTAGAAGTGTCTGGAGTAGCATCATATTTCACATTTATTCTTGTTCACTCTGAAACCTATTTAGCTTGAGGCAAATGGGACATATTCTCTTTCACATTACTGACGCTGTCAAAAGCCAAATGATGAAGGATCCTGCCGCTTTTGGTCTTCAATTCCCCAAATCCCATATTATTATCATTTTTTTTTTCCCACTGGAAGATTTGTCTCATATAACACAGCTACTTCAGGCTACATAGTTACTAGTGTTTCTGACACAGGGCATTTGAGTTTGCAAGGCAGACTCCATCCCATTTTGAGGTTATCCTTCTTAAGCATTTTTCTCACTATTTCCTCTTGAAACAAAACAAAATAACTACCAATAATAATTTGTCATTTACACATTGGTAAATTGAAGCTGTCAACGACAGAAAATATGACTGTGGTTTCCTGGGAATTCTTGCTTTTTTCTCCTTCAAGCACTGTTAATTTGCTTTGGTCTTGGCAACATAATGCTTCAAATATTTTGTATCATATCCTTTTTCATCATGACCCAAGTGTCCTGTTTATGTCTTTGAATGGTGTCACTGGGACCACTGGATTTAAGGCTGAAGTATGAGCTATTATTTTATTCTCTTAAGATAGTCAATATGTTTATCCTGATTGACAATCAGGGTCTAAGGTGAATAAAAGAGTAATAGAACAATTGGAGGTGAAATGAGAATTAAATCTCAACTGGGCAAAGCCTCCAGAGAGCTTTACGATAGAAATTCTACAAACGGTAAAAAAGACCTCCAGATGAATGAGTACCCAAATATCAGATATGGGCAAGTGTTTTATAACTTCTGGTTGAAGTCTCCTACTTAAAAAAAATTATAAATAAGGTCAGGTCTACAGAAAAATAGCACCCTAATGCACTTGTCAGATTCTCCATTGGAGAGCAGAGGGCCAAGAAAAATATGGGGAAGGATGAAGAATCAGTGCAAGGGCTAGAAATAAGAGGGGAGCTGGAAAATGAGCATCTCACCCATACTCAGAAAGTAGAAGCTGAAGGTAAACCAACTTGGAATTCCTGTGAGAGATTTATTTCTACTAGTAAAATTGTCAGCTCTGCCATGTTTTGTAATTCAGGCTGGATATTTTGTGTTTCTTTGAGTTGACAGTCTGAGACAATTTTTATATCCATTTGGTTTCTTCATGTTCTCCTGTGAGGAAAGCTAAACTGTGTCTTAATCTTATAATTTACAAGTAATATTTATCTCTGAATATAGCACTTTGACTCACAAAGGCTTACTTAGTTATGTGGGAGACCCAGTACTTCCTGGACATCTGACACTCAAATTTAGACTGCCCTAGTCTATTTTTAGAAATATACTCATTAGAAAGAATACCCTGGGAGATGATGTTAAGAAGAATAAAACTGTATATTTTCCTCTCAGATTATTTTCTTGCATTATTATGTATTAAAATGCTGAGCTTAGCTATATACTCACACAAAATTGAACTTCCGACTGGCAAAGAGTTCATAACAGACCAGAATGGTAGAAGGGAAATGATGCAAATTGAGAGTTTACTTTCATATCCCTAAAAAAAAAAAAAAAGTAATCTGGCCTTATGTGGTGACTCATGCCTGTAATCCTAGCACTTTGGAAAGCCAAGGAGAATGGATTGCTTGAGTCCAGGAGTTCGAGACCAGTCTGGGCAACTTGGTAAAATACCCTCTTTACAAAAAATACACAAATTAGCTGAGTGTGGTTGTGCTTGCCTGTGGTTTCAGCTACTCGGGAGGGTGTGGTGGGAGGATCACTTGAACCTGGGAGCCTGTGGTTGCAGTGAGCCAAGGTTGTGACACTGCACTCCAGACTGGACAACAGACAACCTGTCTAAAAAAAAAAAAAAAGAATCTGGTATCTTTTTCAGGACCACCAGACTTAGAAACATCTTATTTCAGATCTTCCATGATGATATTCTTGAGTCTGTTCTCAACAAATACCACTTCCAAACTGGGGTGGAAATATGACTCCCTACATTTTTGAATTTTGTTAATTGCTTTGTTAATTGTTTTTCATTGTTATTACAGGTTAGAAATACGATGGAAACAATGTTCTTTGAGACTCTACCATATGAGAAGCATATTGGTATTCATAATAATTAATCTATATAATAATGCCATGATTTGGGGTATTGTTACGCCTATTTTGAAAATGAAGAAACATACTGAGAAATTAGGTGATATGTTCAAGACAGGGAGCCAGGAAGGAAACCCAGGTCAGATTGATTCTAAATTTGCACTTTCTCTATTATGTAATAATCAGTATGAACAATAAATCCTCCCTCAGTCACATTTCACTCAACTGTTCATTGTTCTACCCACATACGTGCACACGCTCCCTTGGAAATGGAAAGGACATTCCATTTTGGAGACAGCATTTTCGCCCTTCGGTGACTTCAAAAGCTGATCAATTTGGGTTTTCCACAAATTGGAAGAGTCCCTATAAAATTAACATTAGTCATTAGTCAATCCCAAATCAAGTGTGGGAATATATATATATATATATTTTTTTTTTTTTTGCTTAATATGTTTTTAAATTTAAAAATACAATGTATATCATACCTATTATATATGCACATACATACACATATGCTTCTATATGTGTTTTCTTATATATAGCATATATGATCTATAAATATTATTTAACTGCATGGATTATGTAAATATGGATACAATATTTATATAATTGATTTGTACAGTTTAGGATAGCAAAAAAAGTCAAACCTATGTGCTGATCTCCTTACTTAAGAAATTGTATCTTTGAATACTATTCAAAGTATATTTGAAGAATTTTCTGAGTACATTACAAATGTCAACCTCTCCTTATAGGTAACCACAATCCTGGATTTAGTGTAAATCATTTGTTTTTTTCTTTTTTTTTTTGTACTTTAGGCTCTGGGGTACATGTGCAGATCATGCAGGATTGATGCCTAGGTACATAAATGGCAAGGAGGCTTGCTGCCTCCATCCCCTTGTCACCTACATCTGGCATTTCTCTCCATGTTATCCTCCCCAAGTTTTATCATATGTGTAAGTACATATCAAAAGCCATAATGCTCAATATCAGGCAATTTAATTTTACAAAAATTGAATCCTATTATATGAATTCTTCTCAAACTGTCTCTTCTCTCAAATTTTATTGGTGAGATTCATTATGTTTATGGTTGTGGTTGCTACTTAGGCATTTTATTGCTTTGTAATAATATTTGATCAGAAATAGAATAATTCATTTATCCATTAACCTTTCTGTGGTGTATTGTAGAATTTTATTATTTTAAAAATGTGCTCTTATTCTTAGTCATTTACCATGGAAGATATATGCAAGAATTTTCCTGGTGTATGTATTCCAAAGTGAAATCATTGACTGTACGATGAGACACACATATTCAGTTTTAATAAGTAATGCTAAATTTGTTTACCAAAACAGATATACCTATTTACACTGCATCTAGGAGCCTGTAAGAATTCCCACTGCATCATTCACCTTTGAAAACCTGATATAGCCATATTTTTTTACAAAAATCTGTAAAATGTAATCATGCCATGAACAAATCCATTTTGCTTCTTTTCTCTAATGTATATACTTTCTGTTTTTATTTTTTGCTTTATTACACAGGTTAGATTATCAAGGATTATATTTGTGAAGTGGAAAATTGTAGACTGTAGAAAAATAAGCCTCACAGAAGAGACAGTAAAATGGATAAGTGAACATGCATAATTTCAATAGAACTTTATATCTTGAAATTCACATTTATTTATTTATTTTTTCTTTTGAGATGGAGGCTCACTCTGACACCCAGGCTGGAGTGCAGTGGCACGATCTCTGCTCACTGCAACCTCTGCCTCCCAGGTTCAAGTAATTCTCCTGCCTGAGCCTCCTGAGTAGCTGAGATTACAGGCACCTGCCACCATGCCTGGCTAATTTTTGTATTTTGTAGTAGAGACGGGATTTCAGCATGTTGGCCAGGCTAGTCTCGAACTCCTGAGACTCAAGTGATCCACCCGCCTTGGCCTTCCAAAGTGCTGGGATTACAGGCATGAGCCACTATGGCCAATCTAAAATCTTAAATGTTGTAAAAATTCGAGTTTCTTTCAAGAATGTTGAAAGTCTGGAAGTAAATTAGATCATTTTTACAAACATAAAGGAGAAGCTAAGAAAGAGATTCAGTTGAATCATAATAAAATTTTTTACTGATTTTTAAAAATTCCTACTGCTTAATGCTGTTTATCAATTCCAAGATCAATTAACTAACAAAAGTACAAACATCCCTGTTGAAATTGTAAGATAAATAGTAAATAAATAGAATATTATGGATGACATTATTCTAGCATCTAGAGAGAAATGAAGAAAACAAGATTATTAAACAAGGAAAACTAGCATAACCTAATAAAACTAAACCAATGAAGCAGAAAAAACAGAATATAAATT
>PVKV010004543.1:0-79764 GCA_004027835.1 Alouatta palliata
ATGTCATAATAAACTGTGAGCACTGAACAGTGTGTGTTAATGATGACAATCAGATTGTGAACTTGTTTTCCACAAATATCCCTGGAAATTTTGTTGAAGCTGAAGTATGGAGTCAGCCTTGAGGGAGACAGAATAGGGACTGGAAAGATGTCATAATAAACTGTGAGCACTGAACAGTGTGTGTTAATGATGACAATCACAATAGCCCGTAGTCACTAAGCATTTACCCTGTGACAGGCACGGTGTGACATGCTGATCTAGAAGACCTTGGAGAGGAGGATTTAAGACTTGGTAGAGTCCTGAGAAATTTGCCTAGCATTATGGTTTACCACAAATGGTGGTTGTAAAATTACAGCTAGGACAACCAGGTGAAGGGGAAATATTTAATGAGTGCCTGTTAAGATCTATAAGCCAAGCATCATGTGTACAGGGGCAAACCAAAATAAACATGTCCCTGCTCTTATGCCATCTATATCCTAGTATATATGGGGGCTGGAGGAGAACAAGGGGAGGAAATGTTAGTCAAATAATCACAGAAATGCATATACATTTGCCATTGTGGTGAACTATATAGGAGCGGTATATGACATGCATCCCACAGAGCCTGGAACCGATCTATCTTCACTGAAAACCTGGCTTCCCTACATACCAATTGTGATTCTAAGCAGATTACTGAGCACCTCTGTGCCTCAGTTTCCCCAGGTGTGAAATGGGGAGAATTATCATAGGATGTAGCCTAAGATACTCCAACAACCTCACTCAGTGAGAACAGATGAGAAACAAGATCCAGGGCAGTGGTAAGGATTTGTGAATTCATATGTAGCAAGTGTCAGCAGGGAGACTGAGGCAGCAAGAGCAGTCAATACATGTTATTATCATCATGGCCACATTTGTGTACATGTCAGTGTCGGCTCTAGGCAACCTGCTTAGGGAGGTGAGGGAAAGCAGACGTGGTCCTTGCTCCCCCGTGCTCCTCACACCCTTTGCCAGTCTTTGTGCCCTCCTCTCAGGTTTTGCATGCTTTGCTTCTAATGGCTGGCACCTGCAGCCTTCTTCAAAACCTCCCTTCTGGCCACTATAGCCATTTTGCCTGGATATGTAAAGTCTAGAAGTACCTGGGAGTTGACACCCCAAGGTGCAACCTGGATTGAAGGAGTGTGGAAGCCCCGTGCCCTGGGCACAAGGATAACAAACTGAGTTGTAGTGTACACTCTAGAGCTCCCCAGGGATCAGGCTGAGGCTGGAACTTCACTCAAAACCACATGCTTGTTGGCTTCTTTCCCTTCCCCATCCTGCTGTCCCCACAATCGCACAGGTCTCCTCGGGAATCACAACCCTAATGAAACCTGGTGCCAGAGACAGCCCTTGTGGCATCTAAGTCATCAAGGAAGATTTCTTTCAGGAATTGAAAGCTGGATGGACCTAGATGGTGTGTGGGAGAAGAACAGGCAAAGAAAGAGCGTGCTAGAAGGAAGATGGTGGGAGGAAACCTCTTGCCAGCATTTAAGGAACAGCAGAAACTGGCAGAAGCCACTGTGGCTGGGGTCTAGAGGCCTCTGGGGGTGGATGACATGGGCTGAGGTGTGGGGGATCAGTGGGATCTCACCTGATAGGGCCTGGAATAAGTGGATTATAGAATCTCATCTTGACATAAGAGCAATGGGAAGCCCCAGAGGCAGGATGAGGCATGACAAGGTTTGGGTTTTGAAAAGACCAATGAGGCAGGTGTTCAAAGAACAGAGGGGAAGGAAGCAGGAGAGGCTGAGATCAGCTGGGAGCTCCTGCAGTGGGTCCAGGCAAGAGATATTAGTGGCCACAACCAGTGTGATTGCAAGGGGGGTAGAGATAGAAGTAACTAGACTTGAGAAATATTTAAGCAGCAAAAGAATCAAAAGTTATTTTGCAGTTCTAAAAATAATCTTTCAGTAAAACTGTTATTAAAGTCTAGATTTATCTACGGGTAGACTTTATAATATAGGGCTTGTAGGCCATATGAGAAAATTTTCTACTAGTAACACAAAGTTTGAATTTGTTTTTATTTTATTGTAACAAAGGCAATAAAGAGGGGGAAAGTCTCTCAAATATTTTAAAAACTTTTATTCTTTCAGAAAATTTGAAGGTATACAGATGAAATCTGACAAGACATGTAAATCTATAATTCTAAAAATTTCACAGCAGAGAGAAAGCATATACCTAGATATGTACGTATTTATTAAAATATAAAGACATACATGTATATTTCTGATATAGTCTAAAAATATAACCTAGGAAGGGAAATCTTTATCAAATATACAGAATTATATAGAGTATACATTTAGGAAAAGCAGTAGTAAAAATACGCACAAATAAACCATCTGGAAATACAATTTTTAAGCCTTATAAATATTGCATGCATTTCTATGCATTTTCCATTTATGAAATCATATTTTCCCAGGAGAAAATCACAAAACAAATGTTACATAACAAATCTCTAGCTTTTGCATGCTTTACAATTGTCCTATTGAATAGACAGAAAATTAAGGTATGGGAACTCATTTTATAACATTAAAATCACACTGAATATTTTTAAGCTGTGACTAACGTTCGAAACATTGCCCTGTACCACAGAACCACAGAACCACAGATCCTAAATCAAGTGCTGCAAATATTAAAGAAAAATGACTGAGGCAAATTGCTAGTAGAACACACATACACACAGACACACCCAGATACACACACACATGCATGTCTGTGCTTCATATGCACAAACTCAATTTAAAAACTATTGCTTCATCCATACTTCAATGCCATAAAGGAATTACATTAAGAAAATAAAGAATTTTAAGGTCCTTTAACAAAATAATGCCACAGTAAGTCACTAGTCTTATAAGATGTTTGACTTCATTAAAGTTCTTTTAAAAATAGGGGTGTTCTCTAATTTCCCAATAATGTTTTTACTGCAATGCAGGAAGAATGCAATTTCATGGGAGGCCTGGTAACTAACCATCATTTAGCTTGGCTTACATTATCAAGCAGGTATTTCCGTAAGCAGCACATTAAACAGAGCTACAGTAAATGGATTGTCAGTGTTACTCCAGCCCCAGAAAATTTAGCCGTTGTACGTCTTTTATTGTCAAATGTAGACTTATTCTTGGGAATTAAAGATTCCAACAGTGAATGTGGTAGGCAGAGGCTGAAATGGTTAGTAACCTCTACGTGACTGACAGGTGCCAGCCCCCCTTTCATGTCATGGAAGATGCAAGAGACAACAGCCTCCCAGGTCATTGTAAGCACCTGAAGACGGTGCTGAGGCAGGTGAAGTGTAAACCAGCAGTGAACCCTGCAGAATGTCTTGGATCTCAGCACTCAGTCCGCTTCCAAGTTGGATGTGATCTTAACAAATACCACCATCTGGAAAGACAGTACAGCTTCTGGAACAATTTTGCAGAAGAAAAAGTATCAACACCTGGGCTTAAATGTTCTTTGTAAGCTGTTGTATAATTTGGGTGTTTGAAGTTTGCTTTCTGGTAATGCAGAAGCCGTAAGCACCATTCTTGTAGAAATGTCAAAATGGCTGCTTTGGTCTTGGTTTAAAAAAAAAAAATCTGAAAAAAAAAAAAGGTGCACCCTAATTATATGTCAAAGAAGTATATTTAAAGAAGACAAATTATTAGCCAAAAAATATGTTAAAACTAAAATTGCCATGGGCTCTTGTCAAAGGTGTGGCTTGCTGTGGTCAACATGCATGCTGTCTTTGCTGAAGACTAGGGGTCTCACAATTAAGTGAGAATACTTTCCTTATTCTACTTGATTCAGTTCTGTTGGTTGGGATGCTCAGAATTTGACACATTTCATAATAACATCAGACACTCTGTAGAGGAATAATAATATATTCATTTGGGCCTTGTTCAGAAATTTCATCTGTAATTGCAAGTTTCTCTAAGTAATCCACTAATCAGCAAATGCTCCTTAACTTGCCATTGGCAAACAGCAATTTCTTCTAGGAAAATCCTAGGAGGTGCTGATCAAAGACAAAAATGATAGAATCTGGGTTTAAACACTGACATGTCACTCTATAAAGTCATACGTTACAAATGTCATATTTCCACATAAAATGATATTGGAGCTTTCTTAGATTAACTTTTGATCACTTCTTGAATTTATTTTAATGCATATTAGGAGAATATTACTAGACTTACTAATTCTTAATTTCATTAAGGAGATTATTGCTCAGGACAAGGCTAATGTATACTATTAGGCTTATGTTAATTTAAAGGAAATAACTCAGTAGTAGTATTGAAATAAATAGCAGCTGGTTGGTATATGGATATGGCAAAAGTCATGGAGGGAACATGAGAACTCCTCTGTTGTCAGAAAAAGCATTGAATGGCATACAGCAGAAAAAATATTTTACGTATTTAATATAGACTGATAAATACATACATTTACATTACATGTCCTGCCATAACACAAACCTAGACTCTAGTGCTAAATACAGCCCACTGCTTGTTTTTAATAAAGTTTATCAGAACAGTTTTTGTAGGCAGAGTAACGGTCCTCCTAAAATGTCAATGCCCTAATCCCTGGAACACATGAATATGCTACCTTGGGAAAAAAATGACTTTTGCAGATGAAATTAAAGTTATGAACTTTGAGATGGGAGACATGATCCCGGATAATGTCACACAGAAGCAATGTAAGAAGAAAAAGAGACTCAAAGCGTGAGAGGGACTCAATGGACCATTGTTACTGGCTTTGAGATGGGGAAGTTTTCATGAGCCAAGGAATATAGGAAATCTCTAAAAGTTGAGTATAGCCTTCAGCTGACAGCAGCAATAAAATGAAGACTACAGTCCTGTAACCATGAAGAACTTAAATTCTGCCAACAACCCAAACTAGCAAGGGAACAGATTCTCCTCCAGAGCCTCCAGAAAGAGCCCTGACAACACTATAATTTTAGCCTGGAGGAGCCCTGTCAGACTTCTGTTCTATAGAACTGTAAGATAATAGATCTGTGTCATTTAACTCACTAAGTTTTAGTAATTTGCTGTGGCAGCAATAGAAAGCTAGGACATCCACCCACTCATTAATTACAGATTATCTGTGGCCACTTTCATACTCCGAGGTAGTAATAAGAGGATGTGACAAAGACTTTATGGTCCACAAAACCTAAAATATTGGCCAACTGGCCCTTTACAGAAAAAGTTTGCCAACACTTGCTATTCACATGCAAAAAACATGAACAGCTGTTAGCATTTACTAAACATTTAATTGATGCCAGGCTCAGGAATAGGTATTTGGCGTTCAAATTAATTTTTTGTGATACACTCTCTTTGGGTCCTCATTTTACAAATTAAAAAAAAAAAAAAAGAAAGCAGAGAGATTAGGGAACTTCTCAAGGTCACCCAGCAAATTAGAAGTGAGCAGGGATTCAAACCCCAGTCTGATTGACTTCTGAGCATGGCTCATCCCTCGTCGTTGTCAGTACCTTGCAGAGGATAATGAACCCCTAGATGCTCACCTGAGGCATCTTATCGCTGGCAGAACGCAATGGGGAGCTCCCGGCTGGGCACCAGCGTGCCTGAGTGCAGCATCTCAACAGGCTCGTTGTCTGTGGCCAGGATGTCGTATTTGCGGACAATCTGTAATGCACAGGCACACAAAAACAGAATTACCCCTCTCTTCTTCTGCCTTATGAAATAGCACAGAACATAACTGCAGAAACCAGTAAAGGTTTTACCCAACAAAGAGCCAGGTGCAGCTGCAGCTCAGCTAATCGGCGACCAATGCACATTCTTTTTCCAATGCCAAATGGAAGATGAGCGAAAGGATTTATTTTTTCCTTCTCCTGAAGCCAACGTTCGGGTCTAAACTGACTTGAATCTTCAAAATGGTCTTCGCTGGATCCCAACACCTGGGTATTCAGCATCAGCACTGTCTAAAAAATACAGAAACACATAACATTTAAAATAACCAGAAGAGATCTTTGAAATGGTAAAGTTTACAAAAGTTGTCGTCTTACAAATGAAAAGCCAAACCGACAAATTTATGATAATGACCATTGGCAACATGCACTGAGTGCCTAAAATGCGCCAGGTAATAAATAGGTAAAGGGCTTTAAAACTGCACATGACACTCACAACAACCCTGCGTGGTAGATTGTCATTAAACCCATTTTACAGATGAAGAAGTTGAGGTTCACAGAGATTGCATCACTCACTCAAGATAACCCAGATAAAGGTGAAACTGAACCCAGGTCTCTATCTCCATAGCCATTAATTCTAGTTCTATACTGTGCAATGTGTCAGCTATTTACTACCATCTCTGTGTTTACAAAAATGAATGTTTTCCAGTACAAAGTCTAGGGGGAGCGGATGAATATTTACACATGTATCTTTCAAGGTTTTGTAAGGCATAGAATATACAATCTACTTACTCCTTTGGGTAAAGCATAGTCACCCAGAACTGTTGCCTTGTCAAGAGTCCGAGTTGTAAATGGTATACTCGGGGTAAGCCTGAGAAGATAAAGATGTAAAGGTGAGCACTAAAGTGTCAGTGGGAACGCAGATTGGATTAGGTGCTGCCCAAGTGCATACTCAAAAAGGCAGCATGATCACAGCTCTTCCTAAAGAAGGTGTCTCTTTCCTTCCCAATATTCACATCTCTTGTTCCTCTCGTCTTACTCAGTTAAAACCCCAGTGCAAGGCTGTTTAGTAGCTGTTAACGTTGGTTTTCTTCATACGTCACTCCAGATTTCAATGTGTATGTTTCTAGGCTAGTCCTTGAAGCCTGATGTTTGTTCTAAGTTTCTCCTCTCTACTCTTCACAAAGTTGATAGTTTTCTTCTAATCCTAACATGTTGTGAGTTTTGTTTTCCCAAAAGGGCCTAAAAAGAATTTCCAAAAAATGTTTTATACCAGAGGCTCAAAAACAAAGCTGTTTCTAGGTCCTATTATATAATAATACGGCTCTTTTGTGAGCTTTCATCTCATAGTCTTCAATCGTGCCCCAATCTTAATTAGTGCTTACAGCATTTGTTAGAGTAGCAGGATTATCAAATTAAAGGGGAGGGCACCAACTTTCCAAGATCTCACAGAATTTGCCCAAACAATTTAGAAAATGAGTGCCAGAAAAGAAATATGGCTCCAAAGACTTTTCGCAGTGTGATAAATGTTTCTAATTAGCTAGAGGAAGCTGCCCACGAGTAGGGGACCTCTTGTTTTGTATTTAAGACGACAGTATTCTAACACATTCATATTGGCTCAGAGATATGCTCTTACCTCATAGATTCTTTCAGACAGGCTTTTAAATACGGCATATTCCTCAGAGCTTCTGCGCATGGCACCTGATTCTCAGGTAATACTCTTTGGATTTCTTTTAGAAGGTTTTCTTGCACTTGGGGATTACGGGATAAATTGTAGAGAATCCACATTAGGCTGTTTGCTGTCTGCAAGCCAAATGGACATGAAGTTGAGTTTTTGTAAATAACTGCATGAAGCCACTATTAGCTGAAAAAAAGGTGATGCGATGATGCCTACCACCTTGTTCTGAAAATATATTAGTGAAGCTTTTTCATGCACCCTTATTGCTCTGCCTTTAGACAAATCCAATATATGAAAAAGTAGATTTATTATATAAAACATATCAATTAAGGACATATTTTAAATTATTTACTGAGGAAATAAAAGTATAATCTTTTAATTAGCTGCTTTGGAACATTTAAAATACAGGTTTTTTTTTTTTTTTTTTTTTTTTTTGAGGTGGAGTCTCGCTCTGTCACCCAGGCTGGAGCACAGTGGTGCCATCTTGGCTCACTGCAACCTCTGCCTCCTGGGTTCAAACAAGTCTCCTGCCTCAGCATCCTGAGTAGCTGGGATTACAGGTGCCCACACCATGCTTGGCTGACTTTTGTATTTTTTGGTACAGACTGGGTTTCGCCATGTTGGCTGGGGTGGTCTTGAACTCCTGACCTTAGGTGATCCACCCGCCTTGGCCTCCCAAAGTGCTGGGTTTATAGGCATGAGCCACCACGCTCGGCCTAACATATAGTTTGACACAATAATTGCTTGAACCCAAATGAGTACACGTAAAACTGGTGAAATGAGAATATTAGTGGGTTAAATCAATGACAATTTTGGGGTTATGAAAATGTTTTCTTGTTAGACAGGAAGGTCATTACCATTAGGGGAAACTGGCTAATGGACACAAGGGAATCCCTCTCTATTTTTTCTTAGAACTGAATGTGAATCTATGATGATCTTAAAAAAATTTAATTAAAAGTTGCTTGAGATAAAAAAACATTAATGTAAAAATAGAGTAAACAGAGCGGAATGGTGATCCTCAGGCTGTTGCTAGTGAGAGCCCTGAAGAAAATGGTGTAGTGCAAATGGACAAGAAATGGCATTTCTGGAATTTAAAGGTTTTTGGACATACCCTAAAAAGTTACCACCAAAATAAAAAGGCACTATCTACACTCAGGGTTAGCCACATGTAGAGAGCCCTCGTACAAGGGTGCCAACGCCAAAATAAGAAATTCGAGCACTGAGTTGAGCACTTCAAGGAAGCAGCTGCAGCTTCTGACAAAGGCCCATGCCCTTTTAAGTGGCATCTTTTATTTTCTCTCCAAAGGCATTTAGAGAAAAAATATTGGTGGAAACAGCCAGTACAGCTTTAGGATACATAATATTCACCACTAATAGTCATATGTATTTTTTTTTAAGCCTTTCTTTGCGAATTTAAGCCAAATATTCCCTAAAAATGATAATTGTGTCCTTCTCCGCAGACATGAAAGTGTTGCTAAGTGCCATGTGCCACTCACACAGACGGGCAAAGTGCAAGACCATTCAGAGATGATGGTTATTTATTATTTTTGGAAGAAGACGCCTCCCAGGCAGCCTTCTTCATGTCAGCGAACTGGCAGCCTCGGCTACAAATAAACTGTAGACGGCATTATTACGAGAGTCTAATTTACAAAACAGGAAGAGGATGTAGCCTTCAAAATAGATACACTTTCAAAGGGGTCTGATTTTCCAAATGTGACTTTCAGAATAGCCAGGACCAAAAAAGAAACGGATTTAACCATGTCAGTGAGTCCCTCACTGCAAGTACCAAATAGAGTTTCCAAAAGGCAGATAACTGTCGCTTTTACCAAAGCCATGTAAGACAGTCTGAGCCGGTAAGGAAAACTGCAGGGGCTGAGCTGCAGCAGCTGATTCCAGGGGAAGTGGCCTGGGAAACCTCAGGGGCACGCACTATCCTGGATTGACCTCCGTGAAACAGACCGAGCTCAGTAACTGGTCTGCTGCATCTACTCTCTCTGCTAAGTCCATTCTTTACCCACCAGCCAGAGCCCACTTTTCAAAACATAAATAATTAGGTGATTCCCTTGCTTAAAACCCTGCAAGAGCTTCCTATCACAGGTGCAATCAAATCCTTGTGAGCAAGGCTCACAAGGCCCTTGCTAACACGGCCCATCTACTTCTTTAGTCTCAGCTCTCACCACCTGTGCCTGTTCTCTAGCTTCATCGCTCTTTCTGCCCCAGGGCCTTTGCGTGGGTCATTTCCTCTACCTGCAGTACTCTTCCACCAGCTCTTCCCATGGCTGGCTCCTCATTTATTCCAGAGTCGGCTCCAGTCCATACTGCTTTCTCAGAGAAGGGTCTCCTCAGATCATCTCCACCTCTCTCTACTATGCCACCCTGGTGTCCTCTACCATCCATCCACTATGTAAAGTGACCACATTTGTTTGTTCACATGTCTACTGTCTGTCTTCCCCACCTGCATACAAGTTCCGTGAGAGTGGAAACTCTTGTCTCTGGTTCATGGTGGTCTCTCAAGAACCTAGAAGAGTCCCAGGCATACAGTAGGCACTCTAATAGCTCCTGAATTCCTTCATTTATTCAACAAGAAACTATTAGCCACTGCTGTATGCCAAGTACTGTTCTATGTCCTGGAAACACAGTGGTGGACAACCCTAAGCCATTGCCCTCAGCCCTCAGAGAGGTCAATTCCAGTTGAAAAAATGAAAGAATGATGGCTACACTTTACTTTCAACACTGCAAGGAACCTCCCAGATAAGTAATTCAACAGGAAAGTGACCGAGGATGGATTTCTACTTTCAACCACCTTCTGGAGCATAAGGAGAAATGAGAAACTCGCTATGTCCTGATAGAGAAAACCCTAACTTTTCTTCAGGCAAGAAACAGCGCAGAAGGGGAAACACATGGAAAATAAATGACTGCTGTACATTTTGCTTAGAGACTTTAAGGTGTGTGAAATCTTGACTTAGGAGGAGTATTTGCGTGCGTCACTCCCATCATAGCTTGAAGTAGTATCCAAGTCAATTAAACCTACCAGAATGCCTACGGCAGGATTTGTCTGGGGTTGGTCTGCACTTAGTATCCACTATCTACTATCTCCTACGGAGTATTGGCCATATCAGAGACAGAATTTTGGTCTTTAAAATGAGCTGTTTCGCTTCAGTTAAAACCCACTTGTCCCAGACTCTTTGAGACTTTCTTTACAATTCTAAGCAGATGAAAATTTTATTGGCTTGAAGAGAGTATGCCATTTTCTTTTTACAGTAACAGCCACAGTTAGGCACTTTGGGATAATGTGTGCAACTGAACAAAATTCATCCAATTTTGAAAAATCTGGATTCTGTATCTTGCCAGGGCATGGAACTGTGCTGCTCTGAATTCCCATAGCAGTTTGCATGTACATCGCGGCACTGATTACATCTTACTCTGGATTTTCGTCACTGGGGCGTGTGAAGTCTCTTTCTACACTATGTTTAAGGACAAAAGGCTGAGCACTGAGGCACAGTGGCATCTAGTATGAAAGTTTTCGTTTCTGTGAAGTTGGTGCTCAGTGAATCCCGGTGAAATGAATGATACTATTTAAAATTCGTCATCTAAAAATTGTACAGACTATTCATTTAGCAAACTCAAATCTGGCCCACTCTTACCGTTTCCACCGCAGCCAGCTGGAGCTCTGTGACAGCAGCATACAATTCTTTCTTTGAAAGCTGATTCTGGTGATAAATGTCACAAAGGAGATCTGCACTAGGCTGCTTAGAATACTTCTCTAACCGGTTGTCGATACAAGATTTGACTATTAAGAGCAGAGAAGAAAGAGAGGAAGTCAGTTGAAAATTAGGATGAAGAAAATCACAAAAGAATACCTCAGCCCCAGATCCTTCTGACAATATCTAAATAGTCTTTTCAGGAACACTGACAATTTGTTACAAACACTAATTATTGGCTTCTTGTTAAGTCGGCAAGGATGTTTCAGTACCCACAGGAGCAAGGCTTCTTAAACTTTAATGTGTATAGGAATCACCTGGGCATCTTCCCAAACTGCAGAATCTGAATCAGGCCTTGGGTGGGCCTGGAACTCTGCATTTCTAACAAGCTCCTAGGTGAGGCTGATACCATTGGGCTGCAGGTCATATTTTGAGTAGTAAGCATTTAGCTCTTGGGAGAAACAAGCATAAAAGAAGGTAGGATTGGGGCTCATTTTCAGAATCCGACTTGGACCCAGATATTACTAAGCACACACACCCCACATACATACACACAAATACAGTGCCCATGTATGTTGACAATAATGGTAAAAATTTCTAATCTTTATAATGTAAAATCTAGGCATGTATCTCCCTAATTATTTTATTTTATTTTATTTTATTTTATTTTATTTTATTTTATTTTGAGATGGAGTCTGGCTCTGTTGCCAGGCTGGAGTGCAGCGGCACGATCTCAGCTCACTGCAGCCTCCACCTCCCGGGTTTAAGTGATTCTCCTGCCTCAGCCTCCCAAGTAGCTGGGATTACAGGCATGTGCCACCATACCCTGCCTTCCCTCACCTGGAAGCAAACAACCACCAGGCTCATTAGAATAATGAAAATGGTAATAATAATGGTGTTCAGATATGGCACAGCAGTCAGAGTTCGAGTCCTGGAACCCCTCTGTCTGGCTTCAAACCTTGGCTTTGCCATCACCTAGCATGCAATCTTGGGAACATTTGCTAACTTCTCTGTGTCTCAGGTACCTCTCTCAGGGCTAATAAAAGGACCTACCTTACAGGCGTGTTGTGAGGATTAAATAAATGTATGAGTGAACAATGCCTAGCATCAAATCTTCCCCTTCATCATGTAGCAGAAATAGCTCTGGCCAATGAGATATTGTGATATGCCAGGTTTTTATGTTATCTATAATCTATACTAGACCCAGAAACAGTTACATTGAGGCGGGTACTCTTCTTTTTGTTATTAATTATTATTAGTCCATTTTAGAGACAAGGTAACTGAGGATGAAAAGGTGATAGCACATTTGGCCAATCCACCCCAACAACCAGTGACGGAGAGCAACTTGAACCCAGTTGATCCCTGACTCCATAGATTTTACTTTTTTTTTTTTTTTTTTTTTTTTTTTTTTTTTTTAAAGACAGAGTCTTACTCTGTCTCCCAAGTTGTGCAGGGTCGCAGTCTTGGCTCACTGCAACCTCCGCCTCCCAGGTTCAAGCAATTCTCCTGTCTCAGCCTCCTGAGTAGCTAGGATTACAGGTGCCTGCCACCATGCCCAGCTAATTGTTTGCATTATTAGTACAGACTGGGTTTCACTAAGTTGGCCAGGCTGATCTCAAACTCTTGGTCTCAGGTGATCCTCTCGCCTCGGCTTCCCAAAGTGTTGAGATGACAGCAGTGAGCCACTGCGTCTGGCCAGATTTTACTTTTAACCACACTAATTCTCAAAGAAGACTGCAGAAAGCTTGTTACTTAGAATTTGTGTATGCAAAGGCAATCCTCAAAACACATGTGTTTGCAAAACCTAAACGTGGTGATGAGGTCCAGGAGATCACTCCAGACCTTTTCTCTGCAGCTGCAGACACAGGGGTGCTGGGCTGGTTCTGACTGGATGTGAAGGGCGGCCCTTTACCTGATTTGAAAATGGTGTCCCAGGCCAGTGTGTGGTCCTGCCAGACCTTGGTGTTGAGGCTCTTGTGCAGCTCGACTGGAGTGACCATCATTCTCCCAAATGTGCTCATCATCTAAGAGAAATGCAAACCCTTTTTTATTCTGAATTCTCCTTCTCCCAAAGACAACTTACATTCTGGAAGAGGAGCATTCTAAACCACAGCACCGTGCACTTTTTGAAAGGCTGGAATTACAAGGACGCCCCGGCTCTCTCTGCACTGGTCCCGGGAGCAATGCCCAAACCCCACAGCCACCTCCTTTCAATATGGAAAGTAATATGGGGGATGATTTCCCACTGGATGTGTTTGATTAAAATTGTAATCTTATGACCTAATTGTAAAAAAAAAAAAGAGAGAAAACTATAACTTTCATATTCACTTCAATTTCTAATAATTTCCAAACCTCAGTGATTTCCAAACCAATTTCACAGCGTTTATCCTATCTATACATCACCCAAACTATTCAAAAAGGTAAAATCTGAACAATTTCAGGCTCTTTTTAAAAAGTATTTTTAATCAACTGATTTTTAATTGAAGTAGTGATTTTAACCTTGCCTAAACAAAGAAATAATGGATTTAATGTGCTTCTTTATGTTACGTGCATATACGCCCGGGTTTCCAACCCCCAGGCCATGAACCAGTACTGGCCAGTGGCCTCCTAGGAATTGGGCCACACAGCCGGAGGTGATCAGCGGGCCAGCAAGGGTTACCACCTGAGTTCTGCCTCCTGCCAGCTCAATGGCTGCTTTATTCTTGCAGGAGTGCGAACCCTGTTGTGAACTGCTCGTGCAAGGGATCTAGGTAGGGAATCTAGGTAGATTCTCCTTATGAGAATCTAATGCCTGATGATCTGTCACTGTCTCCCATCACCCCCAGCTGGGACCTTCTCATTGCAGGAAAACAAGCTCAGGGCTCCCACTGGTTCCACACTATGGTGAGTACATAATAATAATGGAAATAAAGTGCACAGTAAATGTAATTTGCTTGAATTATCCTCCCTCCCCACCTCCCCCCAAGCACTCTGCCCCATCCATAAAAAAATTGTCTTCCACAAAACTGGTCCCTGGTGCCAAAACGGTTGGAGACGGCTGCATAGATGCACATAAATACGCTAAACATATATAATGTATATAAAATGAACACGTAACTATAGAAATAAAATATGTGTGTATGCCATTTTTTGGGAAAGAAACACTGAAGTTCTGCAAAAACAAATCTGTCAAACATCAGTCAAGAAAACTGCTCTCCTAAAGAGGCTGCTTACTGTTTTGATGGCCATGATGAAGTTCACAGCTTCATCCTCTGTATTCTTCTGGAGAAGCCCAAATCTCTTCTCATACAACACAAGGCAGATACCTGTTATTTAAAATAATCATCACTTTACACAATCACAGCAACGCTGGAGTCTGTGTTTAGCTGGCTATTAAAGACTCAATTCTATGCCTCTTAAAAGTGTGGGATTTTCTGAGAAAAGGCAATAGTCCAAGAATATCAAGAAAAAGCAAAGAGTCTGAGAGGAAGGGAGAGCAATCACTCTCCTCTTTTTCTGGAAATGATCTCCTGCTCAGAGACCCACTGTGCTGAGTCACATCAGTCACACAGGAGATCCAGGGGCCCTATCAAAGGTGCTGCTGGGTCAGGTCTGCGCTATGCCTCTAACTCAGCTGGGTTTTCAGAGTCACTTATTGGATTCTATTGCCGGACATAATCGTTTGGAAGCCATTCACCAGAGGAAGAGAAGGGAAGGAAATAATTATGTTCCAAACACCTACTGCATGCCAGGTACTGGGCCAGCACTTCATATAGGGTTTTTTCTTCCATTTCACCATTTTATTTAGAAGAAACCTTTTAAAAATAAAATTCTCAACTCTTCATTTCAAAACTTTGTACCTACAGAAAACTTGAAGGAGTGGTAACATGAAAACCTGTGTCCTCTGAAGTCATCAATATTTTGCGGACATTTCTTCCTCTTTGTGTGTATGTATGCATATAACTGTATACGTGACTGTGTGTGCTGAACCATTTGGAAATAATTTTGAGCTCTCAGGACATTTCACCGTTAGATATTTTAGCAGTAATGTCCCAAGAATAAAGCATTCTCCTACATAAACACGGTGTCATTAACATCCCTAAGAACATTAGTGGCCATTCCATAAAAAGTCTACTGTGTCCCATTTTAAAATGTTCCCCATTGTTCTAAAAATGATCTTCTGTAACCCTTTTTTTTTTTTTAAAAAGGGCACAGGGTGGAGGATGGTGGTTCACACCTGTAACCTTAGCTCTTTAGGAGGCCGGGGCAGGCAGATTGCTTGAGCCCGGGAGTTCGAGAACAGCCTGGGCAACATGACAAAACCCTGTCTCTACAAAAAATAAAATAAAACATTAGCCAGGTGTGGTAACATGTGCCTACAGTCCCAGCAACTCTGGAGGCTGAGGCAGGAGAATTGCTTGAACCCAGGAGGTGGAGGTTGCAGTGAGCCGAGATCACATCACTGCACTCCAGCCTGGGGGCAGAGTGAGACTCTGTCTCAAATAATTGATAAAAAGAAAGTTACTTATTTTTATATTAATCTATTTATGGCAGTGATTCTGACCTTGGATTTATGGAAGTGTTATAGGTTTTCCTTCTATCCTTCCCATCAGCAGCCACAGTGATGGTCCCAGCAAATCTGCCCATATCATACCGCTGCTAAAAACACTCCCACAGCTTCAGGTTACTTCCAGGCTCAAATACAAACTCTCATCCATGCAGCCCTCCATGAGCTGGCTGCCAGCCCTCTCCCAGCCTCTGTCCCCTCCCACACCCTTCTCTTACAGGATACGCTTCTTCATTCTGAACTTCTTCTACAGAGACACTCTCCTTCTTCCCTTTTCACCTGGTGAACTCCTACTCAACCATCAGGTCTGAGCTGAGAGGCACCATCTCCGTGAAGCTACCCCTGCCCATGTCTGGTTTAGGTGGCCCTCTCCCATTCTTCCACAGCCCTGAATGTCCTCAGCCAGGTGCTCTTCTGCCTCATCACAGTTGACTGCCCTCCTGCCTGCACCCCCATGGGCAGTGAGCTCTTCCAGAGTGATCCTTGAAGAAAGCGGTCATGCCCTCCCTCCCTTGCTTGCCCCATCTGAATCAGACTAGGGGCAAAGTCTTGCCAGGACCTATCAGAAACCTGCCTTCTTTTTGATCTCATCTTCTTTCACAGCTTCCCCTTCGTCCCAGCTTGTGCATCGTGATCCACTCACACCAGCATCTTGCAGTTCCTCAGACACTGCGCTCATGCTTCCACCTCCCGGCATCTGCACTTCTGTCTCTGCTGCTTGGAACGCCTGGAACAGTCTTCTACAGGAACCCTCGTGATTTGCTCCTTCCCTTCCTTTAGGACTTATCTCAAATGTCTCCTTACTGAAAAGGATTTGTACCTCTTTCTTTCTTTCCTTTTATTTTCTTTCTTTCTTTCTTTCTTTTTCTTTCTTCCTTCCTTCCTTCCTTCCTTCCTTCCTTCCTTCCTTCCTTCCTTCCTTCCTTCCTTTCCTTTCCTTTCCTTTCCTTTCCTCTCCTTTTTTCTCTTTCACTTCTTCTTTCCTTTCTTCCTCCCTCCCTCCTTTGCTCCTTCCCTTCCTCCCTCCTTTCTCTCTCTCTCTTTTCTCTCTCCCCCTCTTCTCTCCCTTCTCTCTCTGTGGGATCTCAGTCCATCACCCAGACTGGAATGCAGTGGCACAATCACGGCTTCACTTCTGCTTCGACTTTCTGGGGTCAAGCAATCCTCCCACCCCAGCCTCTCAAGTAGCTGGGACTACAGGCATGTGCCACCACACCCGACTAATTTTTGTATTTTTTGTAGAGACAAGGTTTTGCTGTGTTGCCCAGGCTAGGCTCAGATTCCTGGGCTGGCGTCAAGTGATCTGCCCACCTCAGCCTCCCAAAGTCCTGGGATTACAGGCATGAGCCACTGTGTCTGGCTTTCATGTTCTTTCTTAACTCCCTTTCTCTTTTCTTTTACTCCTTGGAAGAGTATGCTTTAAAATGTGTTTACTTGTTGACTCTCACCTTGTCGAGCATATAAGCTCCCCAAGGGCAGGGAGGTTATCTGTTCATCGTCGTATCCCTAGTACCTAGCACAGTGCCAGACACACAGCCAGTGTTCAACAAATGTTTGTTGTATGACTTCATAAACAATCCATAGTTCAAGGCATAACTTAAGCATATAAAAGAAGCATGAAAAGGGCTGCTATGGCCTTTCCCTAGGCAGCAATAATGCGTGATTACAGAAGGGTTGCCATCACAGCCATGTTTCATTCTTAAAATCACCTGCAAAATCAATGAGCAAGACTGGCGGCAACTCACTTTCAAGTGACCATTTGTTCAGTTCACGGTACAAGTCTTCAATGTGGCCTCTTTCATCACAGAGCTCATCTATTCTGCCCATAAAATCAGCCAAGACCTTCAAAGAAAACAATCCCAAAAGACACATTTTAAAGATGTTGAAGGAAAACAAAGGTTCAAAGCTCACCAAGCTAACTTCAGGCCTTGCTACGTCGTATATTTGCCGGCCATCGTGTTATTCGTCCTGAAGTCACGCTAATTATATACTCTCCCTGGGAACCCACCTTATCCTCTAAGGACCTTGTCCTGGGTTATTTCCTGAGCTTTTTCTGAAGCCACCCTGAAGCTTACGTTTCAGCTTTTGATCTAAAAATAATTTTGGCAATTTAATAAAAGGAAAACTTTTTTTTCCCCCTAATCAGAATGGGTGAATAAACCACAAAGGAATCAGCCAAGTGTCCCTGTTAGCCCATCCTCTCAAGGACTGTGAAGTGGCAGCTATCTTGAGGTATGCCCTTCCACATCTGGGCAAGCAAACGTCTCTTTATTGGTTGGTGGTTGTGTTAAGCATGTTGAACTTGGAGCCAGAAGATCTACCAATTCTGGACACAGCTCCTTCCCTGAGTAGTCTATGACGTTGGGACAGTCACATAAGAGCTTTGGATGCCAGTTTCATAAACCAGTTTTCAATTACTAATGCCTCACATTTAATGAGGTCCATGTGGTACCCAACACTATACAAAGTGTATTGGCTGATCCTCCCAGCAACCCCATGAGGTAGTAGATACTGTCATTACTCATTTCCCATGTAATAGATGAGAAAGCTGACGCTTAGAGAGGCCAAGTCACTCACTTGTGGACAAAGAGCTGATACGTTGCCATCCTGGACCCTACCATGAGCTGGTCTGATTATAAAGTCCACATATGTGGATTTACTTTGCATGTTTAGTTTTCCCACATAGTGCATTTAAAAGTACTTTGAATTTGTTACCATTAAAAAACCAAGAGGTTTCATATGAATGTATGGATTTGCCACTACTAGTTTAAAATGTAAATAACAATTACGGAACTTGGCGACGCGAGGTCTGCATTCCTACATGGCCACCCTTTGCTGTGGGGCCGCTGTCCTTCCTAGGAGGGGCATGCACTGTCATGTTTCCTAAAATTTTCACTGGGTCTGCCTTATTATTTTATATTAGTCATGTGGCCCCTGGAAACTTCTGAGTTTGCAATCCTTCACCTATATGATCCCATCTGGGGCCACATCCAGTTGAAAATAAACATCCAAAGTTAGCAGAAGTAAAAAGAGACTACTATATGCTTAAAACCCCCTTTGACTCCATGTTGGCTAAGGGATAATGTCCAAATGCTTTAGTATAATTAAAAAAAAAATATGTTAAGATCTGTCCAGTATCATTTCAGAGAAAGCCTTACATCAGCTACACTAAATGACTGATTCTTCGAACACACCATGTCATTTCATGCCTCCCCATTTTCAGAAGGCTGTTCTTTCTGTCTTCATGCCTTTCTCCACCTTCTTTGCTTTCAGATTCCTATTCTTCCTGAAAAACCCAGCTCAAGTATCACAACTTAAGAACTTTACAAGGTTATCTCATTTAATTCTCACAGCAAACCCATGGGGTGGGAACTATTACTCCCATTATGTAGATGGGGAAACTGAGGCTTAGGGAAGTTGAGTGATGTCGCCAGTTCTCATAGCCAGGGAGTGGAAGGCTGGGGCTTAAATCCAAAGCTGTAGAATACCAAAGTCTATGTTCCTCATTTCTCCCTCATTGTGATACGACTTTAAAAGAGGCCGAAGGACAGGACACGGTGGCTCACGCCTGTAATCCCGGCGCTTTGGGAGGCAGAGGCAGGCAGATCATGAGGTCAGGAGTTTGAGACCAGCCTGATCAACATGGTGGAACCCCATCTCTGCTAAAAATACAAAAATTAGCTGGGTGTGGTGGTGGGTACCTGTAGTCCCAACTACTCAGGAGGCTGAGGCAGGAGAATCACTTCAACCTGGGAGGCAGAGGTTGCACTGAGGCGAGACTGTACCACTGCACTCCAGCCTAGGGAACAGAGTGAGACACCATCTCAAAAGAAAAAAAAAAAAAGGGTGAAGGAGGAAGAAATATTGGTGGGGAGGAGGTTGTAGGAAGGAATGGAGAGAAAGAAAAGATGCCCTTAAATCATCCAAATTGCATTCTTTTTTTCTCTGTACTTTGTGGCTGTGACTTGAAGCTCTATTAATATCCCTATGTCCCCAGGAGCCCCAGGAAAGCTGGCCCCAGCCTGCAAACCTCATTGATTTTGTTGTCCAGCTTCATCACTTCCACTGGTTTCATTAGTTTCTTTTGAAAGGCGCTCCGGACCCGCTGCCAGTCTTCACCTTCCCTGTGAGAGAAGCAGACATACATTTAGAGCACATTGAAAAGAAAAGAAGGGAGATGCAGAAATACCTCCAGCTGCAACTTCAGGAAACATACAATCAAACACTGAGAATCATGCCGAGAAATAGCCAGAGAATATGAACATTAGAATATTTGGGATAAAATAGTGGTCATATTTTGACAATCATTTGACAATACAATGAAAAGGCACCTTTCCTGCTAGTCAAAGATTGCACCGGAAAGTTGAAGTACAGATAATCTGGGTTCAGGGCTTTTGAGGTGTCTCTGCAGGGAGTGGGAGCTGGGAGGCCAGAGGCTAATTCCTAGCAGTGAAAGGGGGCATGTGAACACCCCATCACCAGCAACTCTGATCTGTTTGAGGAAAGAATCTTGTCTTCTTTCAACTCATTGGTGTGGGGTTCATATTTACAAAATACCTCAGATCTAGAATTTTACCATGGCCTCCAAATAATAACATACAGCCAGAGATTCACTGGAGTAGTAAAAAGCCTCTGCAATTATGCAGTTGTATGCACCTGCCCCGTAGCATACCACACAGAGTGATGCACCGTGCATTAATACGGTTTTTAATTCCAGTAATTATATTCTGGAAAATGTAACTATTAGACATTATGATGGGGGGGTAAATAAAGGGGCTAACTTGTTAAATGCTAACAACTAAAAAGCAGAAGAATCACATCCCATTGTAGCATTTATCTACCTAAAATACTTTGACATCCCTCCTGATTCAACCTTTACAAGTAAAAATAAGGCATGACCCCCAATCCTTTGCCGAAAAGAAGGTCACTGTAAAAAGCAAAAGAGGTTAACTTCTGGTTTTTGAGCTTGCAAGGCGTTTCAGGGAGTTTTAAGGGCTAATGTTGTTTGTATAAGATGTTTGCCTGGTAAGCTAACTTCACAACCTCATCCTGCCCAGGGATCTGAACACCACAGTTTGTACAACCCTGTTTTGGCGTTTCTTTGATGGAAGGGTGTGGCCCTGCCGTCTTGCCAGAGAGAACGCAGGTGTCCGGTGCACAGCACGGCTTTTTAATGGACCGACTCTAGTCTACATAGAGCTCAGGGTTGCAGTCGCCCCGGAGTGGGGCTTTGGTATCCGCCCTGCCTAAGAAGAGTCCAACCCCAGGGAACTCTAACTCCCGCCTCATCACAATTTCCAGGCGCTGTCAGGTTCATCAGGCACGGCCGCATGCCCAGGTCCCTCGGTTTGGACTCACAGGATCAGCAGCCCGTAGCCTTCTTTGCGGTAGTCGCGATAGGCTTTCCATGGTTTGATCTCCAGCCGCTGCGGGTGCGCGCCCTCGGTGCGGTACAGCGCTTCCAGCAGGCATGGAGAACCCAGGTGCACCGACTCAAAGGAACCTAGCTTCATGCGGAAAATCTTGCCGTACTTCTTGTGGTACTCCGCCTGCAGCGGGCCGGGCACAACGCGGAGTCAACGCGCATCCTCCGCGGTCCCCGAAGCGCTTCTCCCTCCCCCCCGCCTCCTTTCTCCTCCGGGACCAGGGACCATCGCTGCCCAGACGCCAAAGCGCACCGTGCGCCAGAGCCGCGCATCTCGGGGAAGGTTTGGAGCGTCACTGGGAGGGCGGAACAGGGAGGAGAAAGGGAATCAGGGGCGCGAAAAGGTATTTACCAGGGTGTCGTGCTGTTTCTTGAGCCCCCCTTTCCAGAGAATCTGCAACAGGCTGCCCAGCAGTGGCCAGTTGGTGGGGCCCGGCAGGGCGGCCGCGTTCTGAGTCTCCCCACCAGCTGTCAGCGGGCAGACCGGCACCTCTCGTGGAGGAGGGGACGTGCACGAAGCAGAGGTCACGGGTCTCGGGGGCTGCCTCGGACTTCGCTGCTGCTTCAGGAAGGCGGCGAGCGAGCGGCTCTTGCTGATGGGGGAGCTCATGGCAGTGGGGGACACCGGGGCGTGTAAAGGCACCGGGACGGGGTGGGGCGAGGTTGTTACGAGGAACTGGTGGGATCTGGGGGCTCTACGATTCTGGGAAAGGGAGGCAAAGAGGGCCGGCTGGTGTGATGGAGCGGGGTGAGGAGGGACAGGGGGCAGAAAGGACCTCAGAGAGAATGCTCGACGCTGCACCTCGTGGCAGCCTTAGAGCGTTGGTGCCTCCTTGCACTGGCCGTAGGGGCTGGAAGAGGACGGCCGGGGACTAGGGACCTCTTGGAAAGGGACAGCTGGGAGTCCTCCTGTTGGTCTGCAAGTCTGACTTCTAGGGTCTGGCTGGAACCGCGGGGAGGTGGTGTCAAGGAGGGTAGGTGAGATGCTGCTGGCGCCGCGTTCCCTCCGGTCCCTCTCCACGTTCTCGTGCCCGGGGACCTTGCATTTATGGAGACAAGGCATGCCCTGTGTGGCCAATGAGCACACAGAGGAGGGCGGAGTGGCCCCTGGCTGACCAGGTTCCGAGGGACGCGGGACTCAGGGGAGGGGGTGGAAGGAGGATGGAGTCAGCGAGGTGAGCGAGGTCATCTGGGCCTCGGGTGACCGGGGCGCTCGCTGCTCGCCGGGCGCGGGAGGTGGGGTGGGGTGGGGTGGGAGCCGCAGACTCCACCCCGGAGGTAACCCCCGGGAAGGCACGCGAAGCCCGGAGTTCATCGGGTGTGTGCCAAACGCCCCTCCCTGCCCTCCCCCTGCGGGCAGGAGCCGGCAGTGGCTTGCACAATCGCGATGCCTGGCAGGCGAGGTCCCCGAGTGCGGGCCGGGGAAAGCGGCCGGCTTCTGCCAGGGGCCGGGAGAGCCCGCGCACCTCCGGGGAGCCAGATCCCCCAGCCTGGACTGAAGTTTTGCTTTGGAGGAAGTTTGTCTTTCTGCGCCTCTCAGAGTGGGGAGGATTTGAGTCTTACTGAAATGCGCCCGAAGAGGACGCATTTTGGGTCTTGTCTTGAGCGAGAAGGGGAGTTTGTAGAATTTCCTTCCTGCTGTTTCATGTCTGGTTGTTTTGCAGATTAAGTGAATGAACGCACGTAAAGCGGCAACAACGGAGCGCTGTCCATAGTCGCCAGTTACCAAAAATTAGCTGCTGTTTTACTTCTTTAGGAAGTTAGGAAATGCGCCTTGGAGAGGGTGCCTGGCACCAGCGATACTTGAATTCAGGCTGGGCCACCTCCCCTATGTCCACCACCCATTTCTGTTCTTGTATCCCGACTAGCTTGTGAGAAGGAGGGGCACACAGAGCTCGAGACCACCGTCCCCAATGTCCACTCCCCCCCACCCTAAGGTGCGTCCTAGGCAGGTCCAGTGACAAACATACACAACTTCTAGAATCATCCGGGCCGGCAAGAGAACTCGCTTTGCTAATTCAGGAAAGGAAGTTGGAGATTTTTGTTGATTGTCTTAAAGTGGCTTGAATCCTTTCAACCTGATCCAATACAAAACCACCACCAGCCAAGGAGGAGCGAAGGGACGTTCTGTTTCCTTGCCCTGCTTTTCAGTTACGTGTCTCAGTCATTTTTTGCCCCGACTGTTGGCAAATCCTTCCCTGGTACATTCTTTTGGAAGTCTCTAGTTTGTTTCTTAAAAATCTTTTGCAGCCCGACTTGAGCTTGAACACCGTAATTTCTGATTTGTCAGGAGGGGCTAATGACTGTTTATGTTAGTAAAAATAATAGCTATTGATACATACTATAATTTATGCATATGATACCTATTTATATATACATTATATGTTATATATGATGCAGCAGCATACAGTAGATTATATGTTATATGCAACATACACTAAATATATGTAATATAGTATAGATGGCATACTGGATGTACATCCGTATGTTTTATAATCTCATGAAATCTTTCTAGGGTTTATAACAAGTCAGGCACTGAGCTAGACATTTTATATCAGTTTTCCCATTTAGTTCTCATCTCAACCCAATGCCAATAAAATGAAATAAAATAAAAAACAAAAATTACCAAAGATAAACAAACAAAGAAAACCCCTTGATTCTTGACTCTTGACTTTTACAATTGGCTTAGGTGGGAATCAGACCCAATATTTTCTGATTCTAGGCTGGGCCCTAAATTATACACCCCTATACATTGTGCTATGTTATGTCACTTTTTCTTAAACCAGAATGTCTCAGAATATTGGAAGTATTTCTCAAATGAGAATTATCACCAAGAGGAAAGTCGTTGGAACCAGAATGCCTACCATGTCAGTACGTGTGAAGCAAATGTTTTATGTGCTGACGGTGTCACACCTGTAATCCCAGCGCTTTGGGAGATGGAGGTGGGTGGATTACCTGAGGTCAGGAGCTTGAAATCAGCCTGGCCGACATGGTGAAACCTCGTTTCTAGTAAAAATACAAAAATTAGCCAGGCATGGTGGTGCATGCCTGTAATCCAGCTACTTTGGAGGTTGCAGTGAATGAACCAAGATCGCACCATTTCACTCCAACCTGGGCGGCAGAGTGAGACTCCTTCTAAAAAGAAAAAAAAAAAAAAAAAAAAAGAAAGAAAAAAAAGAATAGCTCTAAACAGAAGTTCTATGTTGTTCACCACTGAGTGCCTTGCTTCTAATGCGGTGTTTGGACACAGTGAATGGCTGTATTGTTATTTCAGCTATTGAGTCATTTTCCCACTTATTCTTTCTTTTCCTTCTCTTTTGGCAGGTATGCACAAGGAGAAGAGGAAATCATTTCAGATTTGCTAGGTTTTTCTAAGAGTTCTGTGCTATGTTGCTTTATATATTCTAAATAGATGTTTAAACGTATGGGCAATCATTAGTTACATGGTAGCCAAAAAGAAAATTCCTATTTCAGGGATATATTTTCTCATGTTCAATGGAGAAAATCCCCAGTAATTTTTAGATTGAATCACAGAGAAAAACAAGACTTTCTTTGAAACTTCATTGACCTCAATATGTACCTGTCCTTGGGAAGTACAGTTAAATTCAAATTGGGCATTTTTGATCCCACTTCCAGGAACTCACTATTCCTCATTTTTCCTCATCCTTCACTGATTACCTGGCTTCTGTGAGTCATCCAGACAGGGATCCTGTCGGGAATTACTAATGAGAGATCTTGAAATGCCTCATAAATGACTGCCATCATTACTGAGACAGGCTCAGGCCCTCTGTTTTGTTCTGGGAAATCTTACCAAGTCCCAGAATGGGTAATTATACTTCAGCCCTCATACCAAGGGACCACCCATGGCAACATGTATGTGTGAGTTCACACACCTGTGTCCACATGTGTAATGAGGATGGAGTGGAGGAGCCTTTAGGAGTGCAAGGGCTGGTTTCTCTGCACTGGAAAATGCAAAACCCTTTCAAGTAGATGCAATAGTAATGTAGTTTTGTGTTTAAAACTGCCTAGGGCCGGCATGGTGGCTCATGCCTGTAATACCAGCACTTTGGAAGGCTGAGGCAGGTGGATCACTTGAAGCCAGGAGTTCAAGACCAGCCTGGCCAACATGATGAAACTCTATCTCTACTAAAAAATACAAAAATTAGCCAGGTGTGGTGGCAGATGCCTGTAATCACAGCTATTTGGGATGCCGAGGCAGGAGAATTACTTAAACCTGGGACACAGAGGTTGCAGTGAGCCAAGATCATGCCACTGCACTTTATCCTGGGTGACAGAGTGAGACTCCATCTCAAAAAAAACAAAAAAATCTTTGCCTAAACTGAGGTTTGAGTACTAGATCTGATTGTGGAAACCTGGAGGACTTACTTGCCACATCTGTTGAATGGACAGTGTTGGAAGTAACCTCACAGTAAAGTTCAAGCCTCATGGAAACAGGAGTACTAGTAATAGCCAATTTCATGCCTTGCTGTGAGAATATTGCCAATAAAGTTCCTAGCACAGTAAAGTGCCCAGCAAATATTACCTTGTAGCATTACTGTATTGCATGCCTTGTTTCTTTCAAAATCCACAGAAGGGAGGCAGCTTAGATGTCTCCATTATTATACTTTTGTGTTCAACTCAATAGTTGCAATTTTGACTCAAGAAACTGTATACTTGAATAAAGCCAAACGAAGATTAGCAATGAAATGCTGGTAAATTCAAATCCCAGCTCAGCCACTGAGCAGCCAGAAAAACCAGGGACAACTTACTTGTTTACAACTTACCTGTCTCAGACTTAGTTTCCTCATCTCAAAAGTGGTGATCAGGACAGGCACAGTGGCTCACATCTGTAACCCCAGCACTCTGGGAGACAAAGGCAGGTGGATCACCTGAGGTCAGAGTTCGAGACCAACCTGGCCAACATGACAAGACTCTGTCTCTACTAAAAATGCAAAAATTAGCTGAGCATGGTGGCAGGTGCCTGTAATTCCAGCCACTCAGGAGGCTGAAGCAGGAGAATCACTTCAACCCAGGAGGTGGAGGTTGCAGTGAGCCGAGATAGTGCCACTAGACTCCAGTCTGGATGACAAAGTGAGACTCCATCTAAAAAAAAATGGAGATCATGGTAGTTCCGACCCCAAAGGGTTTTTCTGAGGATGACAAAGCACTGAAAGTCCCTAGCACACCTGCTCATTGTTAATGTCATTAAGAACTTCAGGAACTGGGCTCTCAAATAATTAGTCATAATCTTTATTACAAGTGTCTTGGAGTTCTTTGCCCAATTAGACAAATCTTCTTGAAATTATAGACATTGTTTTTTGTCTTTGTGTTTGTTTTTCCTAGAGCGCATGACAGTGCTGTTTATGTTGGCCAGCACCCAGTGAGTAAATAATGGGAAATTGATTATTGATTATTTCCTCATTCCCAAGTGAAAAGCAGAAAGCTCAGTATCAATGTATTCTGTGTTTTCTGAGGAAATTGTTGGTAATCCTGGAAGGCTTTGGGTGTGGATCATCTAAAAAATCGTTCTACATGACCAAAATAATAGTTTTGATCTCAACAGCTTGGGCTGGAACCATGGCTCCACCACTCATTAGCTATGTGGTCTTGGGCAAGTTATTTAACTTCTCTGAGTCTAGTTGCCTTATTGGTAAAATTGGGGGTTACTATACCCATGTCTCAGGAAGGACAACATAAATACTTAAAATATTAGGCAAAACACAATCATTGTCTTCACTAAAATCTGTTTGGCCTCTGTACTTTCTTGATAATTTTTGAGTAGAATTCAGTCATGTTGGTAAATTTAAGTTATATTACAGGTATAGAAAAAGATATCTTAAATTCTTTGAAATGTAGTTACACAGGGGGAAATTTTCGACAGATTTATCATTAAAAGAGCTACTCTATTGCAAAGGAGATGAGAAATAGAGTAAGCACACTCAAGTTTATGAATCATTTCACCATTACTACAAATTATAGCTTATTAAGGAACTATCATGTGTGTGGCAGACATTTACTGTCTCTACCCACACAACAATGCTGTGAGGTGAGATTTGTTATTTTCCATTTTATAATGACAAAACCTCACTTTCTTACAGAGTTTAAGCAGATCTGGCTTGAATCTACCCTGCTACGTATTGTTACCAGGTTACATTTCCTTGTCCATTTCTATAAAATAGAAATCATAACAGTGTCTCTTACATATCATTATAATATTATAGTTATAATAGTATTATATAGTTACTGTCGTATAACTTAAAGTCTAGCTTGCTTCAAGATGCCAGCTTCCTGAGGACAGGAAGGCTGTCTGTCTTATCCTCTGCCATATTCCTGGCACTTATAGCTATGCCCAGATCAGTTTAGGTACTCAATAAATGTTTGTCAAATAATACTATTGCAAAAATAACAAAGATTAAGTGCCTTACTTATTATAGCTGTACTCATTCAAATGAGTCTATTCTTCTATTAAACTTAGCTCTTGGTAAAAAGAAGATGTGTCTAATTGCAAACCTTATATATAAAGAAACATTTTCTTTTGTTTTTTCCTTTTTTCAAAATATCTAGTAAAATAGAGATCTGTGTGAGATAGATGTGCAGTCTTTAACAGGTTATCTCCACATGGAAACAGAGAATTTGATAAATGAATTAATATATGTAAAATATTTGTGCTGATTTAGAGTCAAGTGAAGCTAGCTAATGAAAAAATCCATTGATTTTTGTAGACATTCCAGTGGTACCATATGTGTTTCATAATTCAGTTTTAAAATTACATCATCACATAGATACCTTCTTTATCCTTTCTTGCGTGATGACTTGGCTAATCCCATCAGAGTGAAAACAGGGGAAATTCCATGACAGGATTATTATTGTTGAGTATTTTGGATGCGAAGTATAGTTTGCTCTGCTCCTATATGTCAAAATCCTGCCTCCACATAGCATCTTATTGCTGTTGACTTGGATAGCATTCTGCAGCATGATTGAGCTCAGAATGTCTTTTTGCCAGAGCTTTAATATGAACCAATAAGCATACACCTTGATAAGCAATTGGCACCTAAAGACGCCTGGTGGAAACTAACGCCGTGTTTCGATGAGTAAACTCCAGGAGTGAATAGGGATATCTGGTTTTTTGTTTATGAACGTAAAGCAGCAAAGGAAACAAGAAAAGTCTGGAAGAGTCCTTTTATCTTTGGGGAAAAAATTAATTAGCAGAACACTTACACAGTTTTTGTGCAGTCGCAATTGCCAAACATCCCTCATCATCTAGATTTTATTACTGGATTTTTCACCCACAGAGGACAGCAATGGAACCTCCTTCCAAATGTTGTGCCATATGAAATGGTGGTGTTTACAGCATTGAGGAGGAAGTTTCTCAGAGTTTAGTCCTATTGCAGCTTGCATGGAATAATTTGGGATCTTATCTGTTTATATGAATATTCAGAGCTTCCTTTAGAATAATGGGACTTCCCATTGAAAAATAATGTAAATTTCCATCAATTTGTTGATATGTTTTATACTCTATCCAATTAGAATGGAATTCTTTGGAAGTGGAGTTGGTCTAGGGATAGTTATTGAGCATCTGCTATGTGCCAGGCACCATTCCCAGCAGTAGGGATACAGTGATGGGCAAGGCAGACCAGGCCCTACCTTTTTGGAGCTCAGATTCTACTGGGGAAGGCAGATCACACATATGTAAACAAAGAAATACTATACTTTCATACAGGCATAAAACTAATACTTTAGCTCAGACTTAAATTGCGGGAAATGGTCAACTTCACTAAGGCTTGGTGGAAAAGAGGCAGAGGGCCTCTCTCAGCTCCTTGAGCTCAAAGTATAAAGAGACCCACAAAGAGAATAACACAAAGGATGCTGATCAGACACACAAATATATTTAATATTTATTCTAAAGACAAGGAGTTCATATTCCCCATTGTCATCTCTAAACCTAATTATCAAATGGCTCCTGGTTGGCATGCTTTCGTATTGCGGAGGTATTTTATTCTTTCAAGATAGTTTTGTTTAGTGGCATAAGCATGAAGGTTAAGATTCTTTAAATAGACACAAATTTCTAAAAATGAGAATTAAACTGAATGACATCATTAGCATTACCTTCTTTACTTCTACCAGTTCACAGGTGCAATGAGGTTCTATGGGCTAAGCAGAAGAATGTAAATGTTAGTTAATTTCTCAAACACTGCAGATTACATTTAGAAGTTATTTGAAGGCCATTTGATCAGCCAAACACAGCACAGACACCCTTGAGCACCTGCAAGGCTAGAAGCACATAGCTAGCCTCTGTTCTAGTCCCTGAGAAATCTACTTGCTGTCAAATCATGTGTTTAAAATAAAATGGAGCTGGTGTCTGTGTGATGAACTTCGTTGGGTTTTACCTGCCCAACATCCAAGATCTCGTCTTCTGATTACTATGTGGTTCATGTAGACTAATCTCACCCTACAAGGCAAAGCCCATGATTTAGGACCAATGTGCACATTCCTCCCTCTTATTTAAAGTTGAGTGCATCCATCTGGGATGAGCTCATGTTCCAGGTTAGTCAGATTAGAGTGAATGTGGAGACTTTTGCTGGAGCAACTAGGAAACAGAAGACTCTTTCCCCTGGGAAGGTTACTTAAGGCCCGTCACTTCCTGGGGCCACCAAGTAGAGAGGGCTGGCCTCACGGCAAAGGCAACACAGAGGAAAGCAAAACTAAGAGAAGAAATGGAGGACGGGGAAAAGAAGGGCATGTCAGATCCTCAAGGCATCATTCGGGACCATTCATTGATCCCTGGATTTCCTGTACATGAGCCAACAAATTCCTCATTTTGCTTATTCTACTTTGATCTGAGTTTCTCCTCTTGCAATTTGAAGAATACTGACTGATACAGTCATTCTAAACTACATGTTGCTCTTTTGATTTTATTTATTTTTAATAATAAGAAAAATCATTCAGGACTGGGAAAATGTATAATCTTTCTGGCCTCAAGCAATTGAATGAAGCACAATTATGCATGGTCGTAGCTAGAGATCCCAGTCCTAAAATTAACAGTATTTTATTTCTTCATTTCTTTTCATTTTATATAGATGTTCTATCCAGTATTCTTTTCAAAAACATATTTAATTTTTGGTTTAGAGGCATAATGCCGTGGCTACACATATGGGCTCCAGATTAAGCTTCCACCTTTATTTTCTCACTTCTCGCTCTTACTTAAATTAGCTCTTATTATTATTCAATTGATAACATAGGACCGATCTGATGTCACGTACTTCAATCTGGTATTATTTGTGTTTATTACATATGCTTTTTCACAAATCAACCACAAGCCATCTGTCAATCTGTCTTTCCCTTTAGGTATGTCTGTTGGAGATGAATGCACATTCAATACATGTGGCCTGCCTGAGTCATTAGCAAAGTATCCAACCACTCTGATGTGCTGAACAATGAAATGACTAACATAGACTGAGAGTTCATGTGCCAGTCACATCTTGTCTTGCCTAAGTCTTTCACCAGACTTACAAAAAAGATGCAGCTGAGATCATGAAACTCATGAGGATACCAAGTCACACAGCACTCAGTTGTGATTTGAACCCTGGGGGGGTACCTGACTCCCGAACCATCACCCTTGTTCTCATTGAGACAGCCTGTGTCTCTGCCTTTCCACAAAGCATATTCATGACTTGTGGGGCTTAAAATGCATGCCCATGACTTGGATATGGAAAAGAATAACTATTCTCTATAACTGGCTTCATCTGGCTCTGTAATCCCTATTCTTGTTGTGCCACTCTTGAGTAAATACCTAGGAGTAGAATAGCTAGATCTTCTTGTGGTTGGGTGTTTAGCTGTTTAAGAAACTGTTGAGCTGTTTTCCAAAGTGGTTGTACCATTTCACATTCCTACCACCAGCAGAGGCAAGTTCTGATCCCTCTACAGCCTCCCCAACACTTCCGATCTTCTAAATTTTAGCCCTTCTACTGGGTTCAGGGTTCTATTTATTGAGTCCGTTTCTATGTTGTGATTTTTCAGGAAATCTGTTCAGTTTTTTTAAGATATTGAATCTTTGACATATAATTGTTTTTTGTATGTCTTTATTATCTTTTTAATGTCTGTTAAAGCTGTAATTATATCCGCTCTCTTATTCCTGATAGTGCTTTTGTTTGTGTTTCTCTCTTTTTTTTTCGTTAGTCATACTTTGAGTTTATCTATTATAGTCATCTTTTCAAAGATCCAACTTTATTAAATTTCTCTATTATTTGTTTACTATTTCATAGATTTTTGCGATTTCATATACTTCACTTACTCATTCTGTTTTGCTCTTAAGCTCCCAGTATTTGAAGACTGTTATGGATATCTTATCTAGTATTGTTATCTATTTCCAATTTAATTTCAGTGAAGCCAGAGAACATACTCTTGAAGATTTCAATCTTTTAAAATACATTGAGACTTATTTTTTTGATCCAGCACTTAGTTTATCTGGGTGAATATATCATTGAGCACCGAAAATGAGTACATATTTTGCTATTGTTGAGTGCAGTGTTCTACAAATAGCAGCTGAGTTGTTTTCCATTTATTCCTTCTGTTGTTCTTGGTACTACTGCTGTTAAAATATTGCTCTATTCTTGCCTTTTTGGAGAGGTTTAATCAAATCTTTCAGCATTCCATTTTATTTCTTTTATTGGCTGCGTTGCTACAACTCTGATTTATTTGTTTTTGTTTCTCTAGGGCAAATAATTCACATTCAGAATGTATCAAAGTCCATTTAGAGTCAAAAGATATAATGGCCACGAACAGTACAATTCTAGTTATGCATCCCATTTTTTGTCTTCTTGTTATTATATCCTTTACTTCTACTTACATTCTAGATCTCAGCTTACAGTGCTGTGAATTTTGCTTTAGTCTTTTCTTTTAAAAAAATTACAGGAATTACAGGAAGCATAGGTTTTTATGTTTAGCCACTTATTGAACATTTCTGGTGCCACTCCCTCCCACTGAAGAGCCACTGGTTTTTATCTTTCTTTCAGCCAGAATAACATCTGTTTAGCCTTTCTGGGACTCTCCTCTCCTTTTTCTTAATCCAGCAGTTTGGGAAAAGCATCTGGTCTCTTGTTTTGTTTCCAGTTGCATCCTCTTAATGGCATGCCCTAAGGATGCTTGATCTAATATTGTAGAAGGAAACAAAAGCAAGATTTGTTTTAAGGACTGGTTGGCCCCCTTTTAAAAAAATTGAAGACACTAATCCAGGAGAAGAGTTGGAAAAAGTATCCCAAAATTGTCCCATTAACCCAGGCTGTCTTTAAAACCAGTATCAATCACCAGTAATTACCTTTTGTACCCAAACAACAGGAAAACTGGATGGATGCCTCAATGCTAAAAAGCTGGAATTGAATCAGATGCTTTCCTCAGAAGTGAAGTCCAAAGTGAAAAATACCTGACACCCTAGCTAATTTAAGGCCACTTAGATGGCAACTCCAGGAAAATTCCAGCTCAGCACCCCAAGATTTCTCAGCGACTTGGATTTCTCTTTAACCTATTGAAAAAGAAGTTGTCATCAGCAAAGCCCTTCCATAGAGAAACTTGAGATAAAATGAGTCTTTCAACAGGGCTATGATTGTGTGAAAGGATAGAACTGGCAAGAACTGTGTTCCTCATTCTTGATGGAAGGTTAACATGATTAGGATCTCCAAAAGTCTCATATAGCAAGATTAAATTCTATCTTACATATCAAAATCTCAGATACTCAAATTTCCACTATGATATTCAATTCTCAGTGTGCTCCCTTTATATGGGAAATCTGTAACAACCACAAAGCACACTCACTCCTTTCTCAGGCATAGGCACATCCAGACCCACCCACATGTGCACACGCCCATACATCCACACGTGCCCCCAGGCACCCCTGCATGGCCTCACTTGTACAACCTACATGCAAGCACACCTCCATGCAACTTTCCCCAGCAACATGAACATGCAACCACATTACACACATGTACCTCTTCCCACAAGCACATCTTCCACATATGCACGCCCCCCTCCCCGCATTCATCCCTGCAGATTTAATAGCACACATGATTCAGAATGTCTGTGAAGCCATTTCCAACCTGTGTTTGTAATAATTTGTGCTTCTCAGTCCAAAAGATAGTAGAACTTACGTTTCCAGGAAATTATGAAACAGGAGTTTCTCATTCTCTCACCAGCATCCCCACCCTGCTGTACTAATGTTAGTCAGTGTTGCAAATAGCAGTAACCCACGTCAGACTGGCTGCCTCTCCTCCCCACCCAGTCCCCACTTTGCTTGTTTGTGATTGAAGAACACCAGACCAGATCTTATGCTCGGGCTGACCAATGAGTGAGCAAAAGTGTCATGCAAGGAGACAGCCTTCAAATTCTGTGGAAATTACTAAAACAATCCAACACAGAGACCTGTGCAATTTTCAGTTTCTAGGACGACAGATGTGTCACCTTGCTTTCAAAGGGCCAACCCTGGCTCGCTTCACTGGGTCCGTTCTTAAGGTCTGTGCATCATGTGGCAAGAAAGTGGCATCCTCACAATCTGGAACCTGCCTCTGGTGAAAAGTGGTGTTTAGGGAACAGATGGGTGGTCTTTTTACCTTTGCTGCTCACCACCCTTTAAGAGGAAAGTTTCGCCCAGATCTCTCTTCAAATCAAATGCTGGATGTCAGTGGTTCTAAACTAAAGCTGTGCCTTCAGAATCATCTGGGCAGTGTGTTGTTTTGTTTCATTAATGCTGATTTCTAGCCCTTATCTGAGACCTACTCCATGAGGCTCCCTGGAGTCTCTACAAACCATAATTTGGGTAAAGTCACCTGGGAAATGGAGGGGAAGCCAGGTTTGGGAAGCCAGGTTTGGCCAATATGGTGATGCCTGTCCAGAGCCTGGACTTCAGAACCCAGTGATGTCAACCACACTCATTCCACCCATCATACCTCGAGATGTGGGCTCCACATGCAGAGGAGGCCTCTATGCATGGTGACCAGAGAGCACACCATCCCTTTTGGTGAGTTCTGGCCCAGCCCCCTAGACAGTCAAGAGCTAAAGGGAGAGGTAGGTGGGAGCTCCCTTGAGCAGAGGGCTCTTTGTAGTGTGGTGTAGGCTCAAGAGGGAATTTCCTACCCTGTTCTGGAGCTTGGGACCCCAGTCCTGCCTGAAGTCCCAGGACCCACAGTGCCATGGACAGAGACAGCTTCCCTAGACCTTGGAGATGAATCTCAGTAATAATGGGGGCAGGGCGGGGTGCTAATTGCCAAAGGACACTCACTCCACATAGAGTTCTCTTTCCTTACACAACTGATGAAAGTAAACACCCACATGGGGCATTTAAATAATGCCCAAGCTGGAATGCGTTAATAACCAGCGGAGTGGACATTCGGCAGCCTTTCCATTTCCAGCACATACTCGACTGTGGGGAAAAGATGCTGGTAGCTACCTGAGGGCCTTGGCATTGGAGGCGTAGTAGGTGAGTGAATCTGTCACAGTGAAACAATAAACTTGGTACCCCCAAAGACCACAGCCTCCCTTAACTGTTTAGTATATAAACCCTCCTAATTTTTTTGCAAGAATTCCACTTGCTCTTAGTTCTGCAGCATACATTTTCCATAAGGTAGTGGTTAAGACTAGAGTGAGAGGAACCTGCTTTTAATGTATGACCCTGAGAAAGTGAGACCATCTTTCTTAGACTCAATTTCAGCTTCTGTCAAATAGCTGTACTTACTTCACAGAATTGTTTAAAAAATTAAGATCATGAATATAAAGCATCAATAAATATCGGCACAAAAATATTAGTAAATTACTAATTGGTAAATTACTAAATTAACTGAAGCCAGAGAAAAGGGAATTCCTTAGTTCCGTAAGAAATGTGTATGGTAGATATTTTGAGCAGGTTAATTTGTGGTGAAATTTTTGGGCCAGGTGACATTTTTATATGTATAATTTTATATCATAATTATATGTATATGTCTTTAGAAGCCTCCATCATGAGAGAACAAGAGAAGATTACTTTTTTTTTTTTTTTTGAAACAGAGTCTCTGTCGCCCAGGCTGGAGTGCAGTGGTGTGGTCTTGGCTTCCTACAGCTCTACCTTCCCGGTTCAAATGATTCTCGTGCCTCAGCCTCTGGAGTAGCTGGGATTATAGTCATATCCCACAAGTCCTGGCTAATTTTTGTGTTTTTAGAGACAGGGTTTTGCCATGTTGGCCAGGCTGGTCTTGAACTCCTTGCCTCAAGCAATCCTCCCCACTAGGCTTCCCAAAGTGCTGAGATTATAGGCGTGAGCCACCGCGACCAGCCTAAGAGATTACTAAAGAAAATGTTTATATGATATCTTGAAAAGCACGCACCCAGAAGGAACTTCCAAGGGTCACAGCCACCCAGTTAGCTTTAGGGAAAAAAGTGCTTAAGGTGTTACATTTTCAAGGATGTTTGAAGAATGCGTGAATGGAATTTTCTACGGGGTTTCACAGGAAGAGCAATTATTTGGGTGTCCTTTATAATTCAACACTGCAACTCTCTTAGTCCATTCTAATTTAAGGCTCTTTCCCTGCTATATAACTTTATTCATATTCTGCGTCTAGTGGAAATGGAGAATTAATATATAATAGTATTTTTAATGTTTAGGTTTAATTTTTTAAAGTTGTGAATTTCCAAGCTCTCAGCATCTCATTAGATCTTTACAAGTCATGAGATTAAATACCATATTGACTACCGTTTTACAAATAAGAAAATTCTGAGAGTAGGGAATTTAAGTCCTGTCTTTATTCAGCTTTTACCATAACGCCCCATTTTCCATCTTGAGTATAGTATCTTGCCATACCTTTGTTTATTATCGAGTTTTCCTTAAATTTAGATGACAAATATACCTCCAAAATACACATCCAACTTTAGTCCCTCGCTGACCAACATTTGAACCTAGAGTATTTAGAGAAATCCTAAAACAGAGACATTTGCACCAATTATGGAAGCTGAAGGAGCTGAAAACTCCCAGCTCCCAGCTGTCCAATGGCTAGAGATCATGTGACTAACCTCAGCCAACCCCATGCTCTGTCTGGAGGTGTTCAATGTGCAAAGAAACATGAGCTATATTTGGTGGTGGCAGCCACAGAATTCAGTGTCCAATGCCAGTGGTCTGTTATTGCTTGCAATTGTGTCAGTGAATAGGAATCAAACCAGACTTTCCCTTTGGTATAATTTTGGCCAGTTTGGCTGCCTAATTTTCCTAGATGCCTGCTTGTTTATTTTCAGGCCTGGTTGTCCAGGCTTCTTATCAATTCCATGGACTCCCCAATATCCATCAACAAATTCCATTGCTGCATAACCACGAAAGACATCTGCTCTTGATAAACAAGAATGTGACCATTGCAACCACATGATAAATAAAAGAGGCAGTATTCTTCCCAGATGTTTCGGGGCATCTTCTCTCAACCTTCAAAGGGTCCTGAGCTACTCATTTCCGAGACTCACTGAGCCCTGACAGTAAACAGACTTTTAACAAAGACTCTCTAAATGTTCAGTTTTTTTTTTTTTTTTTTATTAATAAGAGAATGGTCCATTTTCTTTTCACATCTTAACAGAGAGCTGGCAGGATATCCCCTGTGTCATTCAGAGTCTGAAGTTGTTTCTTTGTGCGCCAACATTCCCTTTGTGGTACTCTTGCCTCTATCTGCCACTCCTCAGGCCTCCTCTCCTTGGCCTGGTTTATGCAGTGGTTAAAAGGGGTTGATTTAATCCAGACCACCTGAGTTTAAATCTAACTTTCCTGCTTTCTGGCTGTACAACCTTGGGCAAATTGCTCAGTGTCTCTGTGTCTGTTTCTTCATCTATAAAATACAGACTATGATAATACCTACCTCCTAAGGCCATGAAAATGATGAAACGAGTTCACATAAAGCACTTAGAACGTGCCTGGCTGGTAGTAAATGCACTGTAAATGTTGACTACTTACGTATTATCCTCACATCTGATGCATACTTGCACATTTACCTTTTTCTTTTCTCAAAACCAGCTCTCATAAAATAATCTGAAATTCCTTATTGATGTCATTCGAAATCTGTTTCCTTCACAGGCGTATCCTCAAATGAAGCCTTGTCTCTAATTGTGAAATTCCTGGTAAGAGAAGGTGAGGCATTAATAGTGGATCAGGAGGTATTTTAGGGGCAGAGGAGTCTCAGTATTCATGGAGCTCAGTGAGAACTGCATCTACACAAGGCCAAGGCTGAATATGGATGTAGGCAAGTAAAATTCAGACATTGAAAAGTATCTGAGGAGATGACAGCAAAGGGAAATCATATTTTATCTTGCAGATAAACAGTCATCTTGTGGAATGCCACAGTTTTCTTTACACATTCTGAAGACTTGTGATGAATGAGTCCATAATTTCACCTTTAAAAATATCCCTGGGGGTGTCAACCCCATCACTTTTACTTACATTACACTCAAAATCAGTTCATCTTGCCAACATAAATAATAATATTATCCTCATGCCCAAGCTTGTGACTTGCTTTCAAAACCAGTAAATCACAAATAAAACTTCCCATGTGTTTTTTTCTACATGAATCCAAGTGACTCAGATATTTTGTTATTCAATAAGACTGCTACCATGACTCAGGCAAAGGGGACATTTATATTTTCTGAAGTCTCAAGTCTAGGGTCCAAAACAAAACTGGCATCTTTTATAGAATAGTTTTTCTCTAAAATAAAAATGTGTATGCTACCTGTCATCAAAATCCTTGTTTCAGTCTTTAAGGGGAAAAACAATGGTTTGGAGAGTGGACTTAGGCAATTGATGTACTTAGACGCAAATCCTCCTTCCGGATTGTATCAGCCTCTATAACTATGGGCAGGTGGCATTACCTTTCCAAGTCTTGGCTTTCCTATCGGTGAATAAAAAAGAATATTACCAGTCTTGAAAGGTTGTTTTGTGTATTCCTACTTAGCAGAGTGCCTGGTACATGCGTACAGGTGATACAAGGCTCTGTTTTGCTTCTAGGCCAAAATTTCCTGGCACAGGAGGACATGGTACTCAGCTGTGAGAACATGTTCTCTCTTCCGTTGGAAACCAGAAGGGTTTCTCCCTTCTTTGATTACAGGAGGAAAGAATTCTAATGAAACCAGTATCTTCCTTGGTCCCATTTAAAACTCCACACTCAAGAAAAGGAGATAGTGTCCTGGAGTGAATCCCAAAGTCAGGCCCACTGGAAAGGGTCACTGGGCTTTCTCTTGTTTTAGTGGCCTGGGATTTTAAAAGCTGGAACAAGTTTATCCATACAACTTTACTGGAAAAGATTGTTTTATTCTATTCCTGCTTTTTTCTTTTATGATGTAGAGTCTTTGCTTTTATGTTGTTAATTTTAGATTTAGGCTTCTTTGATTTCATGCCTTTCCTTAGCAAAGTAAAAAGTTGGCAACTCTCTGAAGATGCTGCACCCATAGTCCCAAATACAGTCTCCTTCTGTGTGCCTCTGCTCTCTTAATGGGTATACGCCAAGGGATAGAAATAGACCAATTCTTTTTCTCTGATAAGGTAAAATGAACCAGGATATTTTATTTTATTTTTTATTTTTTAAGACAAAGTCTTGCTCTGTCGGCCAGGCTGAAGTGGAGTGGTATGATCATAGCTCACTGCAGCCTCGAATACCTGGGCTCAAGCAATCCTCCTGCCTCAGCTGACTGAGTAACTGGGGCTATATGGGGGTGCCACCATGCTTGGCTAATTTTAAACACACACACGCATGCACACACACACACAATTTGGTAAAGATGAGGTCTCGCTATGTTGCCCATGCTGGTCTTGAACTCTTGGCCTGAGCAATCCCTCCACCTTGGCCTCCCAAAGCATTGTGATTCCAGATGTGAACCACCATGGTTGGTCCCAGGAAATTTTAACTAGGACAATGAATGAGGATGCAAAAGACCAATCCCAGTTGGTCCATCCTCTACTACTTTATTTAACAACGAACTTTCAAGAAACTATCATTCATGACACAAGATGGTGGCGTCTGCTGCATGCCAATCTTGCGAAGCACACACAGAGGAGCATGCCAGGTACGAGACAGTAATTACGGACTCCAGCACAGAACCTCCCTGGAATGGAATCATGGCTCAAAGAATCCCACAAGGAAAGACAAACAAGTGACGGTGAAAAACCAGATGTGAAAGGCAGCAGAAATGCTTCACAGGAAATAAGTCACTTATGGAAGCTCTAGAAAAGCAGGAAGGGATTGGACATGCACTGATTAAGATATGCTAAATGATGGGAAAAGCTGTAGGTAGAGGTGGAAAGGCAGATAAGTTATTTTGGATTACATTTTAGAGAGAAGGAAGATCACAGAAAAAAACTCCCTATAGGGTAACAGTGCCATATGGGATGAAGTGGAATTTTCGGGCATTGTTTTCCCTAGTTTGTGAGGAACTGCACCTCTGCTCCCATGTTCTGGACATGACTTCTGTTCTCTCCCCACAGGCCCGGGCCCTTGGCAGCCACGCAGACACAGCATGACACTGAGTTTTGGCCATAGATGAGCATGATCCAGTGTGGGCCACTCAGACTTTTACTTCTAAGCTCTGATTCAGGATTTGAGAAAAATCCAGCTCATCTGTGTGATCTGGTGTCTTGATCTCAGAAGCTAGGGGAGACCATTTTTGTTCCCCACATAACTGAAGCAAGTAGAGGAAGGAGGTTTGCAGAGTTCAAGAGGATTGAAGCAACTGGGCAGACAGTGGAAAGCAGAAAAGAAGCAAAAGCCTGATGTCCTAACGGTTTCCATTTGGAGTCTCCTAGAGAGGCCTGGTGGAGTCTACACTTTCCAATTTAACAGCCATTTGGACTTTTTTAGTTGTAAGCAACAGAGACTGGCCATGGTTATCCTCGTCCATAGAGAATGTATTGCATTTGGTAAAGGCTTGCAAAGTGTGGCTGGATGATCAAGCTTGGAATGTGGGAAGGATTTCAAAACAGAAACCCACCCCTGATGCATGGCCAGAAACACCACCAGAGGATCCTGCTGTGAAGAATTAAAAACTCAGATCCACCGACACCAGGTCATGTACCCACCCTCTGGCTGCTGGCAGTGGGAGGAACGAGGTAGTGCCCTTCAGCCTCGGTAGTTGATACTGGGGTCCTGATTGCTACCAGGGTGCTCTGGTTATATATCACACTCGAAACTTTGTGGTGTGAAACAACAACAGGCTTTTATTATTATACCTCATCATGCTGGGAGATGACTGGACACAGTGACATGGTCCTCACTGAGGTTTCCTGTGCAGTTTCAGAGAGCTGGTGGCTGGGGCTGGAGTCACCTTAGGCTTCCTCATTGATGTCTGGCAGTTGATACTGGCTGAGAGCTGGGATCTCAGCAGGGACCATTGACTGGAACACTGACATGTGGTTCTGCTGGGTGCCTGGGATTCCTTGCAGCACAGGAGGTGGGCACCAAGGGTGAGTGCCCCCAGAGAGAACAAGGTGAAACTAGATTACCTGTTCTAGCCCAGCCTTGGAAGTCAGATGTCAACACTTCTGCTGCACACTTTTGGTCAGAGGGGACTCACCAGGTAGTCCATATTCAAAGAAAAGGGAACTAGTCTTTTGATGGGAGGATGTGAAAGAATATGCAGAAATGTTTTAAAAGTACAATTGCCTAACCCAAAGGAATCTACTTGATTTCCTAAAAATAGAATCCTGGTTGCTGTAGGTTCCGTGAGACACTCCATATATCGCTTAGCAAATCACCATTCATTGTTTAAAGTAGCTCAAATTTATGTCAATTTCTTGCAGGCAAAGACACCCAATGGAAGCATTGGATTCCAAGATATTTGAATTCCTTGAAAAGAGAGATTTAAAAGTACCTAGAATACAAGCTTCCGTATGACATTTATTAAAACTGGACAGCTATACTTTGAAAAAATGATTGGTATGGATTACAGCGTGATTGACCTATGGTCTCAGATCCAAGCCACAAATCTTAGACATTCCCACCGTTAATCATTTTAGGACTAGACCAATCTCCAGATAATAAATGAAGACTCAGTAGATTTTGGAAGTCAGTTTGGCACAAAGACCCCCGGAACAGCTTCTGGGGCTAGAGGTGGAGTTTCCTATTGCTAAGGTGAAAGATCATGAGGCAATCAGGAAACATACCTCTTCTATGGCTTGAGATCAAGTCTAAGCTTGTTCAGTATCTGTAAGTTACTCTCTGGTTGAACTTTTCTTTAATTCTCCCATCAGCCAAGCTTTGTCTCTGAGGCTTTATAGGAAGTTTTTGGCAAAGTGGCAGAGGTGGTCAAGGACACCATGACAAAACCTGGAGCCAATGAAGCAGAAAGACTTATTCCAGAAAACATGGGGTGGCATCCTAGAAAACTCTAGATATGACAGGTAAAGACCTATGGAGGGAAGAGTGCATTAACATGCAACATTGAAGCAACTTGACCTCAGCAAATACTTATGGAGTTTACAAAAAATAGACCCAAACAGAGTGATATTCAGCCAGTATCATTCAAATAGCTGTGGGTTATTTGAAAACATTCTTGCTTTCAAATTCTTAATGCTCAAATTGCTCAGGCATTTTTCTTTCTCAAACAGGTGGGTAAATCTAGCTTTGCTGTCCCTCTTGGACATCCCAGTTAACGCAGATAGTTAAAACGATACTAGAGAATCCCGTAGGAAGCTGCCCCTCAGAGATCCACCTGCTTCCTGGAGGCACATCCGACATTCTTCAAAATCACCGGATCGCCATCCCTGCGTTAGGTTAGCCAATGAAATCACTGATTCTTTAGTTGTACCCCACAGGCTTAGGGAACAACTTGTATGAAAAATTTTATGTGTATATAATATATAATTATATATATAATTTATACATATTTATCTAATATAAATGTATAAACATTAGTTTATAGATATAGAAGGCAAAGGGCATAGCGTGGGTGAGTGCCCCCAGAGAGAATAAGGAGGGAACAAATATATAATAAATATATATATATTTATATATATAAACAAATGGAACAAATATATACAAATATTAAATATGTATACATGTATATGTAATATATATTTATGATTTATAATTTATATATTATATATTTATGTTTGTAATTTATATATTATATAGTTATGTTATATAATTTATGTATTATATATTTAATTTGTATATACATTACATGTATAAATATATATATACGTACAGTGAATCAAACTTGCTATAGTGCATGCTCGTGATGCGAAAGGTATCTGGGAAAGGAGACTGATGGAGGGAATGGTACACATTCCAGGCTAGACTGAGCTTTTTGAATATGGGTGCCATGTCTGTTTTGTTTGCCAGTGTATGCCCAGAACCTAGCACAGTAAGTGACACATAAATGACAGGATGGATTTTGCAGGTAGGCGACCCAGGTAGTCACACAGGGTCCTGCACTCAGAGGATCCCCGTACGTGGCTTAATTCTCTATTGCTGCCATCCTGAAATTCTTAATAGTGTTTGAACAAGGGGCCTTGAGTTTTTGTTCTGTGCTGACCCTCACAATCTGTGGTTGCTCCTGATGACAGTCAATAAATATGTGTTGCATGAATGAGTCAGTGGCCAAGACCACGATCACATTCCTACCTTACCCTTAAACTCTGGGTCAAGGTGAGAGCATTATGTTTTCCTTTACTGGAATCTAAGGTTCATCTCTCTTGCTCTCATTTGCTGTTTTCAGACTGATTTTTCCAGGGATGAGTTAACAGCAGGGGCCATCCATTTACTTCAAGGGAGAACTCTCTCCTTCCCACATACAGCTGATCTGATCCAGTTCTGCAGCAGGACAATTCGCTAAGACTTTGATACAGAAAATTCCCTTAAGGGGGCTTATTTGGTCCTAAGTAATAGTGTGTGAAAGACATCAATATTGAAGTCCTGGTTGGTCTTCATCAGATTCAAACCTGTTTTTGTCCAGTTTTATAAAAATTTATAAAGTCTAATTTTGGGGAACCAATATGTGGTACTGATAACAAATTTTAATAGTATTGGGCATCTTTGCTGCCTTGTCTTATGTCCTCCTGACCTACCTTTTTGCTCTGGCATTGAGCTGACAAACAGCTGTGGCCACGTGAACCTGACCTCAGTAGTGCCTCATGTCCTGGGGCTTTTCTGATGGCCACAGGTAGCACCTGCAGTCATTCTAGCATAAGACCAAACCTGAAAGTGCAGGGGAAGTAACACCCACTGGGGCAACCCTTGGCTGAATGAGGATAGGTGGATAAATGGTGCCTCTGTAGTGAGGACAGTTGCTGGTCTCCAGAGGGTTTGCAGGAAGAGTGAGCTCCAGCTGCCCACAGAGTCATCAGCCCAGTAACAGCCCTTGGAACAGCTTCCTTTTTCACTTCTCCTCTGGCTTCCCCAGGATCCCTTCCCAAAATGAACTCCCTGCAGCAAGCCCTTGTCTCAAGCTCTGTCCAGACATTAATGTAGCCATGATGTATCAGTGAGCACTCTTTTGATTTTAAGTGACAGATGACTAAATCAAACATTCCTAAGCAAATGAATTCATTGACTCAAGTCATTGAAAAGTTCAGGGGAGAAGCTTAGCTCTCAGTGTGACGAGGGCAATGCTTTGTATCAGGCTCTGCTTTCTCTCTCTCTGTTCCTCAATTTCTGTGTTGGTTCCATTTTTAAATGAGTTCACTCCTGATATGGCAAGATGCCAGACACTATGGTAGAACTTCCATTTCTACAGCTTCGCAGCAATAGGAAGAGAGGCCTTCTGTCTCCCATTGGAATCAGAAGTTGAGGCTCTGATTGGCTGCAGTTTGCTTCTGTGCTTAGTCCTGAACAGTCATGTGACCATGAGTTGCTGAATGGCTAAAAGCTGTTTTTAGGCTCCACTGCTGAGGTGGTATAAGAGCAGCCCACCCAGATCACATGGACTGATTGGGAGGAAGGGGAAGGTCCTCACACTGAAATCAGGGCTATTGCCAGAAGAGCAGAAAATCGGTGTTGGGGGCAAGTACCACATATTCAGGAGAACGAATTCTTCTTGGCGGTGACAATTTCATGCCAGTGACAATTTGGGGACTGCCTTTCCTCCTCGTGTCTTTGCAGACAGCTCTTCCTGACCTTAGCAAGTGGCAACTGATAAAATACTGAAATCTTCTCTTAGGACCCATGTCCTACACTGCTACAAGAATCAGTGATTACACTGGTGATTCAACATTTATTAGGTCAAATGGACAGGACCTTAGCTCTCCTTCAGTATGCTCAGGTCACACCAGACCAAATATGGGAAGAGGTTTGTTATGTAAACACAAATGCGGAAGTGCCTTTTACTAAAACAAGATTTTACCTGTAGGAAGATCTGAGCATTCAATTAGCCTCAAGGTAGCATCTTTACCTGGAAATTAAATCTCACTCTGTTACTGGAGCCAATGTGTTTATGTCACCATTGGATGCAGGAACAACTTAAAAATAATAATATATATGTGTTATGACTAAACTTTTGTTTAAGTATAGGCTAAAATATCTCACTATTGTCAAAAATAGCTTCTGTAATTTGTTCTTTTCATAAGAAGTAAAATTCTTGGGTTATTCTTTAGTCTCTGTACCTTGGGAATAACCCATAACTTGGGATTTCCCAAGTTATGTTCATTTCTCCTTTGCAATCTCTGTCCCACCCTTCCCTTTCTTTCCATTTTCACTGTAGTGTAATGTAAGGTTAAGCACATGGAATGTGGCCGGGTGTGGTGGCTCACGCCTGTAATCCCAGCTGCCTGTAATTCCACCTCTCTTCCTTTGGGAGGCCAAGGTGGGCGGATCATCTGAGGTTGGGAGTTTAAGACTGATCAACAGGGAGAAACCCCGTCTCTACTTAAAAAAAAAAAAAAATTAGCCTGGCGTGGTGGCACGTGCCTGTAATCCCAACTACTCAGGAGGCTAAGACAGGAGAATCCCTTGAACCCGGGAGGCAGAGACGGTGGTGAGCTGAGATCGAGCCACTGCATTCTACCCTGGACGACAGAGGGAGATTGCGTCTCAAAAAAAACAAAAAACAAACAAAAAAAGCAAACAAACAAACAAACAAACAAAAAAGAGAGCATGGAATGCAGGAGGTGCTAGTTTCAACTCCATCTCTGCTGTTCTTAGCTCTGCAGCCTGGAGCAAATAATGTCCTCTGCTCTTGTCTCAGTCACAGCATCCGTGAGTAACAATGATAATACTACCTCCTTTGTAGGGTGGGCTATTACATGAGATGAACTCTCAAGCTGTCTTTACTTCTGTTTTTACTGATCCCAAAACCAAGTTTCCGGATGGCACTGGACCCCCATTTGTAGATCCCATTCATCACACGGTCTTTCCAAAAGCGCCAGGACTTACTTTACCAGGTTTACTTTCCTTCTGAACTTTCAGTTTATCCCTTTTGTCTGAATGATAAAGTGCACATTGGTTCCTATGGCATACAAGCCCCCCATGGTTTGACTTCACCTACATAATTCCACTGTTGCCTTCGGCTGAATTCCTTAGCAGACGCTAATATAATAGTTCTCAAGTTTTTCTTCCAATCCTCATCAAGACAGGACTCATTCTAACTATAGCCAATTCCAGGTTTTCTAGCTGTCACTTTCTCTTATCTTCCTTTTAACTTAAGAGAGCACAAAACAGAAACACTTGAATGAATCTGCTTTTATTTTCACATGCACCCATGAAATAGCAACTCTTAACTTTTGTATTCAGAAGAATAAGTCTTTGCTGTGTGTTTGGATTTGAATCTGCTAGAGGCAACTTTTAGTCTAGGAAGGCTAAAGGAGAAAACAGATCGATGAGTCTGAAGCTTTCTTACAAACAAGAGAATATATATCTCATATACATTCTATATCTGTAGTATTAAGTTAATCATCAAAAAGTGCTCATATTTAGTTACAGGTAAAGAGAGGAAAAATAATTTCTTATAGCAAACATATTAATAGGTTAAGTGAGTGAATATAATTTCTTATAGCAATCATGGGTTTTATGAGCTTTGTGTTTATCACATTAAAGATGAAACTTGTGGGAATTTAGAAAATGGTATTTAATGGTTTAGTATCTCAGACAGCTTCTGGTTCCCTCTCTGAAACTTAGAATAATAACATGGAGAACCTGTTTAGATTTAAATTCTTTGCTTTTGATGATTAGGCTCTGTGATTGCTAGAATATGAGAATTCTCTGACTTTCCTTATCTTTATTTAGAAGTATAATAACACAATCATCTGATAAAAAATAAGTTTTCCAAATATTATTAAAATAATATATAGTTATTTAAAAATTGAGAAGGTACAAATAAGAAAGAATAAATTGACTTCATGCTCCCACCCAGTGACAACTGCTAAGAGTTTTGCATGTTTCTTTCTATGTATTCTGTCTATGGGTAGATTTACAATTTTTAGTTAGAATCACAATGCACAAATTTTATAGTTTACTTTTATTATTTATCATTATATTTTATTGTATTATATATAGAATTAATACTGATTTCTACTTGAGTAAAAAAATTCATGTTTACTTTCAAAAATTCAGAAAATACGGAAAATTGTAAAGATAGAAGAAAAAGTCACCTTTTATTTATGGCTCCTATATATAAAAACACTGTTATATATTAACGTTTTTACATATTTTATTTCTGTGTTTTTCCAAATATATCTATATCTACATAGATAAGTGTTTTTTGAAAGTAAAATTGAAATTGTGATTTCATATGCTACCTTTTTTTAGTGTGTTTTATACCATGTCATTACTTTCAAAACTGGCATGGTGATAAATGCATATCACTGTGAGAATCTTATGCCACTTAACCTGGTCTCTTTTCTGAAACTCTTAGAGTAGTTCCAAGGCTTTCTTTTTATAAACACTGCTTTAATAAACACTCTCATGTAAGTAGACTATTTCTGGTTTTATGTCTATTCTTGCAGCCTAGCTGGCCAGAAATAGTGTTATTCTTAAAACAATAAAAATTCTATTCATTTTATTAACCGCTTTCTAAACATTTCTAAGCAGCAATCTCTTTTCCAAGTGGCAGTGTGTCAGCATTGAGGGTCAGGGCTGCTTTTTATCCTCTTCCTTGTAACTTCAGGGCCTGCAAAGTCGTTCGTTGTCAATGGGTGCCTGATGTCTTCAATCTCATCTGTATTTATTTATTTATTATTTTTTTGAGATGGAGTCTTGCTCTGTCGCCCAGGCTGGAGTGCAATGGGGCAATCTCGGCTCACTGCAACCTCCATCTCCTGGGTTCAAGCAATTCTCCTGCCTCAGCCTCCTGAGTAGCTGGGATTACCGGCACGTGCCACCACATCCAGCTAATTTTTTGTAATTTTAGTAGAGGCGGGGTTTCACCATGTTGGCCAGGCTGGTCTTGAACTCCTGACCTCAGGTGATCCACCTGCCTCGGCCTCCAAAAAGTGCTGGGATTACAGGCATGAGCCACTGCACCTGGCCCAATCTCATCTTTTATCATCAAAAAAGAACCAGGTTTCTCCAAAGAGATGAGTCATGATGCCTTTTGAGACTTTTACAAGCATCAGCGCGGTGGCTGAGCTCACAGCATGGCTTCTCTTGGCTGATTTTTTTTTTCTCCTTCACATGTGTAGTGTGAGCTGGTTATTATTTTGTCATTGTGGTAGTGGTTGGTTGTGTTGGTTCAGGGGGGTTGTTGTTGGCTTTGTTTTTTGATGCACCCTTAGCCTGTCTCCTCATTAAGGTCTGTGTCAGTTTTTCACAAATGCACACGGCAAGTTATTTCAGCATGTGATTTATAAAATAAAAAGCACCGAAAATCAGCACAACATCCATAGTTGTGATTTGTGTGTGTCATGGAAATATAGTAAGTATGCTTCTCATTTTCATTTAGAGAGTTTTATCTTTGCAGCTATCAATGTTTAGAAGCATCTCACAGCAACCTAAAGTATATTGCCATATTTTACCTTTCCGTTCCCCTTGTCTTGACATTTATAATGGCAAAGGAATAAGTTTTCTCTAAACATCTTCAGGTTCTTTGTGGCAAACAACATATACCCTGTAACTAGATTCAGCGGCAGAATTGATAAGGGGGTTGGAATGTGCATAGACTCTTAGTGAGAGCGAAGGAATCTGCAGTGAAGGAAAGCATCCCCGGGCAACACTGAAATCACCTTTCCGGCCTGCTGATGACTAGGGTCCCAGCACCTCTGGCCAAGCTTGTGACGGACTGAGACATAAGCTTTCCTTAAACGCACCCATCTCCCAGACAAGAGCAGTATCCTGGATCCCCTAAAGCAGCTTTCTATGCCTCCCTGGTACATTTCCTTTTGCATTCTGTGTCCCTGTTAAACTGAGAGCACCAAGGGAAATAAACCATGCCTGTTTTCTTCATCTCTGTAGTTGCAGCACCAACGGGGGAGTAGGTCACTGAGGCCAGGGTGTTTTCATGAGGCCCTCTTTTCTGCTGCTCCAGGTGCCTCTGCAGGCTGCTCTCATGGGCAGGAAGGAATTCTCCATGACTCCTTTCCTCTCTCCCCCATTATTCTCGTAGGAGTCAGAGTCTGGCACTGGTCAATCTGATTGACTTGACCTAGCCTGCATCCTAGCTTAAAAGACGCTGGGAAGTTGAGTTCTGACTTCTAGAATGGAGAGGCAAGACTCACGACCTGGACATTTCCATAAATATAAAGAAAAATATTCAAACGATATTTGAAGGTCACAAATATGCAAGATGCCCTCTTTACTGCAAAACAGCGCCCTCTATAAGCAGCGTCTATGTGAAGTGGTTTCCTGGCTCAATGCAATGTGCCAACTGTGTTCTGAATAAATCTTTGTTGAGTGGATCGCATTAGGAAATTTATATTTTAATTCAAACATGTTCTGTAACTGCTGCTTATAACAAGCACTGACTCCTTTCTCAATCTCAAAGTTGCTAAAAGCAGGTACCTTTGAAATAAACAGGTTAACTAGTGTTCTGTTTTATAAAGGTCTAAAAACACCGTGGGGCTTTTTAAAACACCATGCTTTTTGCCAGTTAAAAATTCGATTAAGAATTCAAACTAGCAAAAGATGATTCTATTTTGCTCAAAGAGAGTGATATCCTGGGTTTTGTGTCATCTTACTTTGCAACGTGTAGCCAATTCTTCAGGGGTTGCAGAGAGAAATCACATGCCAGATTCTGGAGTCACAGTGACATCTGGCAAAGAAAGGAGGGTTGCTGGGAGAGTGAGTCCCCATGATCACAGTGTGTGTGGGTACTAGACCTAGCCAAAAAAGAAAACAAAATAAACAGAATGCAATAAGTTATGGACTCTTGTACATTGTAATGAAGCGAATTCCTCAAAAGCTTATGTTGTATTATATATTACTGTATTAATCTGTAAATACACAGTCTCTCATTTATTCATGCACTGATTTATTCATTAGTTAACATTTGTTAAGCACCTACTTCCCCATTGGTGCTGCAACTACAGAGATGAAGAAAACAGGCATGGTTTATTTCCCTTGGTGCTCTCAGTTGAACAGGAACACAGAATGCAAAAGGGAATGTACCAGGGAGGCGTAGAAAGCTGCTTTAGGGGGTAGGGGATGCTGCTGTTGTCTGGGAGATGCGTGTGTTTAAGGAAAGCTTGCGTCTCAGTCCGTCTATGCTGCCACGACTAAAGTCCTGAGTCTGGATGATTTATCAATAATAGAAATGTATTCCTGACAATTCTGGAGGCTGGGAAATCCAAGATCAAGGCACCTGTAGGTTTGGTGGCTGGCGAGAGGTCCAGTTTCTCCTTCTAAGATGCCACCTTGTTGCTGTGTGCTCTGCAGGGCAGAATGCTATGACCTGACATGGTAGAAGAGCAGAAGAGAATGAACCCTGATATGGCTGGGCTACGTCCTCACCCAGAATCTCATCTTGAATTGTACGCCCCATAATCCCCATGTGTCAAGGGAAAAACCAGGTGGAGATAACTGAATCGTGGGAGTCGTTTCCCCTATGCCTTTCTCGTGATAATGGGTGAGTTCTCACGAGATCTGAGGGTTTCATAAGTGTTTGGTCGTTCTTCCTGCATTCATTCTCCCTCTTGCTGCCCTGTGAAGAAGGTGCCTTGCTTTCCCTTCGCCTCCCACCGTGATTGTAAGTTTCCTGAGGTCTCCCCAGCCATGTGGAACTGTGAGTCAATTAAACCTCTTTCTTTTTCTAAATTGGGCAGTTCTTTATAGTAGTGGGAGAATGGACCAACATAAACCCATTCCCTCAAGCCCTTCTAGAAGGGACCCAAGCCCACTCTCGAGGATTCTGTCCTGAGACTTAAAGGCCCCCGCCTCATGATACAACACGCTGTCCATTACATTTCAACACGTGAATTCTGGAGGATACATTCAGATCATAGCAGCTTCCCAGATGGAGTAACATAGACGCTGTGTCTTGAGGATGGGTAGAATGTAGCTGGGTGAACAACAGGAAAAAGGCATCGTAGGCAGCAGGAAAAGCAAGTGCAAAGGCCCTGAGGCCGGAGGGAGTGTGTAGCATTCACAGGATGGAGGCCCAAGGGAGTGGGGCACAGTGAGTGAGGGGAAAAGATGGTACAAAACAAGGTCAGGGAGGGAGGCTAGGCCCTGGTAAGAAATTTAAGTGCAATGAGCAGACAATGAAATGTTTCACTCAGGGTTATGGAAAAACCATTTGCAAAATTGTTTAGCTAAATACAAACTGGAAATACTTTACATTATCCAGCACAATAAGAATCAAAAGAAGTGCAAAATATTCGGAAGGTAGACTTGAATGAGTCTGGGGAACAGGGTCATGTTCCTCGGGTGCCCTCTGCAGGTGCCAAACCAAATTGCTGTGTGGTTCTGGGGGTTTGCTCCTTCTTGCCCCTCCCTCCGCAAGGCCAGTGTGGAAGGGGAATCTGATCAAAGTTTCCTTTTTAAATCTTGGAACCAGGAGCCTGGAGCAGGTGTTGCAGGTTTTGGAGGGCACCCAGGTGTGTACTGCCAGGAAATGATCTGATAACCTCATTATCGCTTTGTGACAAAATCTAAATTGGGACATGTCTGGACAATTTTGTAGCTTACATACCAATTCAAACAAGTTTTTTTTTAATCTCTTAGTTTTCAGTCAACATCCTGACCATTTCTGTCCTTATATCTTCTTCATAGGTGTTCATGATGGTAATTGCACAGTCTTTTATTATAATTGTATGAGTTCTTATTGGAGCTATAGATAGGATTTATACTAATAACACTTTCTAACATACTGTATAATTTACTTATATATTTTGGTTATGATCTTTCTTTTTATCCATAGAATGTAAGCTACAGGAGGACAAAGGGTTTTGTCTGTTTTTTTTTTTTTCAGTGTTAAATCTTCAGTGCTGAGCACTTGCCCTTCTCAGTCCTATCAACATGCCACAGTTCTCAGGGACCACTCCCGCCAGATTCAAGCTCTTTCTTCCCTGAACCCATCCCAGGGCTGCAGCGTCTGGTGCTATGATTTTGGTTCATGGCTGGTTTGCCAGCCATAAACTTCAGGATGCCAAATACATTGTCTGCTTTGTTTTTCTACTTGCAGTAGCATCTAGCATGGTACAAATTTCAAACAGATACATACACAAATGCTCTCATTTAGGTATGTTAGAACAGAGGGCTGGGGGTTACAAGTTTATATACCTGGAGGGCCTGACAGGTGAGTGCACAGATGGGCAGGTGCTCTATATGTACCTGTGTGTGCTCTGTGAGTGGGGGTCTGCCCGGCCCAAGAGAAAGCCTGCTGGCTGAATGTGCCAGTCCAAAGTGGCACCAGCAGCTGCCGTCATGCAGAAACACAGGTGCAGTGTCACCAGGACTCTGATTTTACTAGCTCAAGAAAAACTAAACATCTCAAATATTGGTTCTGTTAAAGACAAATACCATATGGGTCAAAGAAAACATAGCTTGGATCCAGTCAGTGGGTGGCCAGTTTTCAACCCGGTACAAGGGAATGTCTTTTCAAATGCTCATTGTTGATTCTATTCCCTGACCTGCTGAATCCAGATGCTTCCACTTGTACCCCACGCTTCTCCCCAGAGAGCCAGGGATAGTCCCTGGCTGGAGACAGGACCAGAAACAAAGGTCGGAAATGCTCCACATCAGGGAATGAGGAGATGCTCAGAAGAAGACTTGAAAGTCCCTGTGCCATGCAGACTGCAGAACTAGTTTTTCTGCTAGGAGAGAGATTAGCTCAAAAGATGGCAAGGTCGGGGAGAGGAGACAGACAGGAATGGTGAGAAACAAAATGAGGAGGAAAGCCTCTAAAGCAAGGGGAAGCCAGGGGCTTCAGAGGAGGTGAGTCAGCAGCAAGACTGCCGGGAATCACCATCGTCCTCTGTCCAGATTCAATGGCACTGCCCTGAGCCCAGAGATTCTCTGTCCAGTGCCTTTTCTCTCTGTTTTTGCATGGCCTGTGTGGGGAACTAATACCGGGAGAAATGTCTGGCATCTCGTGATAATGATGGAATAGACAAAGACTTAGAGGGCATCTTATTGGAGCCATGGGTTTGAGCTGCAGATCCAGCCCAGTCATCCCCTGCCTCCATATCGTCTGTTAGAGGAGACAATGTCCACTAGCCCTTCTGTCTCTGGAGCCCATGTCTCCTGGTGCAATCTCTCCGCTCAATGACTAGTTAACAAGGCACTTGGACATTAAGGAGGTGTGGTGATGAGTAAGGCAGGCTCCTCAGGGTTTCTCAGTGGCACATGTATTAGCATTTGGACCAATCTGATTTTATTATTACTGACATTCATGTATTTATTTTTAATTTTGTGGGTACACAGTAGGCGGAAATATTTACAGGGTATGTGAGTTATTTTGATATGGGCTTACAATGTGTAGTGATCATATCAGGGTAAATGGTGCATCCACCACCTCAGGTATTTATCGTTTGTGTTACAAACAACTCAGTCACACTCTTATAGTAATTTTAAAATGTACGATAAATTATTATTGACTGTAGTATCCTGTTGTGCTATCAAATACTAGATCTCATTTATATAACTATATTTTTGTATCCATTAACCATTCCCACTTCCCCCTCCCCTACTATCCTTTTCAGCCCCTGGTAACCATCCTATTCTGCATTTCCATGAGTTCAGTTGTTTTAAGTTTTTTAGCTCCCACAAATCAGTGAGAACATGCAATGTCTGTCTTTTTGTGCCTGGCTTATTTCACTTAACATAATATCTTCCAGTTTTATCCATGTTGTAGCAAATGACAAACTCTTATTCTTTTTTATGGCCAAATAGAACTCCATTGTGTATAGGTGCCACATTTTCTTTTTATTTTACTTTAAGTTCTGGGATACATATGCAGAACGTGCAGGTCTGTTACATAGGTATACTCGTGCCAAGGTGGTCTGCTGCATCCATCACCCTGTCATCTACATTAGGTATTTCTCCTAATGCTCTCCCTCCTCTTGGTCCCCACCACCCTGACAGGCTCCAGTGTGTGTTGTTCCCCTCCCTGTGTCCATGTGTTCTCATTGTTCAGTTCCCTTATGAGTGAGAACACGTGGTGCTGGTTTTCTGTTCCTATGTTACTTTGCTGAGAATGATGGTTTCTAGCTTCACCCATGTCCCTGCAAAGGACAAGAACTCATTCTTTTTTTATGGCTGCATAGTATTGCATAGTGTATACGTGCCACATTTTCTTTATCCAGTCTATCATTGATGGGCATTTGAGTTGGTTCCAAGTCTTTTCTATTGTAAATAGTGCTGCAGTAAACACACATGTGCATGTGTCTTTATAGTAGAATGATTTATAATCCTTTGGGTTTATACCCAGTGATGGGATTGCTGGGTCAAATGGTATTTCTGGTTCTAGATCCTTGAGGAATTGCCACAGTCTTCCACAATGGTTGAACTAGTTTACATTCCCACCAACTCTTTATCCATTCATCTGCGGATGGACACTTAGGTTGCTTCTGAATCTTGGCTATTGTGAATAGGACTGCAATAAACAGAGTGCTTCTCTTTGATATACTGATTTTCTTACTGGGGGTTATATACCTAGCAGTGGGATTGCTGGATTATATAGTAGCTCCATTTTTAGTTTTTTGAGGAAGCTCTCTACTGTTCTTCATAGTGGCTGTACTAATTTACATTCCCACCAACAGTGTATGAGGGTTCTCTTTTCTCCACATATTCTTCGGCATTTGTTATTGTCTGTCTTTGGATAAAAGCAATTTTTAGTTGTGATGAGCTGATATCACATTGTAGTTTAGATTTGCATATCTCTGATGTTCAGTGATGTTGAGCGCCTTTTCATATCTCCATTTGCCATTTGCATGTCTGCTTTCGAAGAATGCCTATTCAGATCTTTTGCCCATTTTTAAATGGGATTATTAGATTTTGTTTTTCCTATTGAGTTATTTGAGCTCCTCATATATTTCGGCTTTTAATCTCCTTTTTCTTGCCTTATTTCTTAAATATTAAGTTAAATATTTATTGTGCAAATATTTTCTCTCATTCTGTGGTTTGTCCAATGTAATTTTAAAGTCCTAAAGGAATTTAATTCGATGACCCTTCAGTATGTCATAACCTGAACTTCTTAGCTGATTTTATGGGCCTCTGTGTCAGATGGTACCTAAGGATGTGTCACGTTAAAGCCTCTTGGTTGAACCTGTCTTCATCCTCACCTGCCTTTGGCCACCTGCTCCACCCCAGCAGCCCCCGCAGTGGCCGGCTCCACGCCAGCCATGGCGTGCGGACTTGAGGTGTGCAGAGCCCAGCAGGGCTGCCTCGGGTTCCAGTGCCTTGTGCTTACAGCCTCATGCCTTGTTCCTCCCCCTGGGGGCTTCTCTGTGGAAGGCTGAGGTAAGAACATTATGGGAACCTCAGTGAGCAACCTGGAAGTATCTGGGAGTTAGGTCCTTGTGGGGCCAGCCTTTGAATGGGAGGCAGGAACTGGCAGATAAGAGCTCTCCCCGACTGAACTCTCCCGTGTCCTGGTTAACACAACTTTTTTTTTTTTTTTCCAAAACTCTTTAAAAAAAAAATATATATATATATATTTTATTGCATTTTAGGTTTGGGGGTACATGTGAAGAACATGCAAGATTGTTGCATAGGTACACACATGGCAGTGTGATTTGCTGCCTTCCTCCCCATCACCTATATCTGGCATTTCTCCCCATGCTCTCTCTCCTCAACTCCCCACCCCCCGCTGTCCCTCCCCTTTTTCCCTCTGACAGACCCCAGTGTGTGATGCTCCCCTCCCTGTGTCCACGTGTTCGCATTGTTCAACACCCGCCTATGAGTGAGAACATGCGGTGTTTGATTTTCTGTTCTTGTGTCAGTTTGCTGAGAGTGATGGTTTCCAGGTTCATCCATGTCCCTACAAAGGACGCGAACTCATCGTTTTTGATGGCTGCATAATATTCCATGGTGTATATGTGCCACATTTTCCCTATCCAGTCTATCATCGATGGGCATTTGGGTTGGTTCCAGGTCTTTGCTATTGTAAACAGTGCTGCAATGAACATTCGTGTGCATGTGTCCTTATAGTAGAACGATTTATAATCCTTATAGGACAGTCCCCAGAGAGGGAGCAACCAGTCATGCTTGATACCAAGCAAAGGTCAGCTTGGTGAGGCCTCCTGCTATTGGCTCTGCTGCCTTCCCTGACCTGCTTCATTCCACTTTTTCCTTGCCCTGGCTGCCCTGGGATGGTACTCTTTAATGAAGAAGAAGTATCCAAACCTTTGCCTTGGGCTCTGATTTTAAAATTCCAGCTAGGATGGCTTCTAACCACTGTTGTTCTTCTCCCTCAGGATGCTTTCCAATTTCTACATGTCTGAAATGGATGCTACAGTCTTAAAAGGCAGCACTAATAGTGGCCATGGGGGTAGTTAGCAGTAACACCGAGCCAGGGGAGTTCTTCAAGAGGAGATTTGAAAGATCATAACTTGGGCAGAGCAATTTCAGAGGCAACTGGGCTGACCTGAGAAAGTAATCATGGCTAACATTTCCTAAGAGCTTACGATGCACTTTATTTGCATGTATTATCGCTTCTACTCTTTCCAACAACCCTATTAGAGAGATCTTATTATTTTTACCATGAAAGTAACTTATCCAACATCAAAACTAGAAAGTGGTGGAGGTATGATTTGAACCCAGGCAGTCTGGCTCCAGCATGCACTTTATTAGCACTTTACTCATGCAAGTCAGGTGACAGGAGCTCAGTCTCCACTATGAGCTGCCCACTCTGGGACACATCTGACTTTATACTCAACTTGTAGTGATGTGTAAAGTCTGGTGCTTAAGAGAGTGGTTTCTGGAGCCAGGTTCACCAGAGTTCAAACCCAGGCTCTGGAACTTCCTGGCTGCTGTAGCCTTGGCCAAGTAACTTTGTCTTGCTGAAACTCTATTTCCTGTCCTGTGAAAAGGTCGATAACAATATTGTGTGGAATGGTGAGGATTAAAACGTTTAGCAAGGTGCAAGCCACAGAATATGTGCCCTGTCCATTTCATATGTTACTATTGCTATTGCATTGATTTGTTTTCACACTGCTGGTAAAGACATACTCAGGACTGATTTATAAAGAAAAAGAGGTCTAATGGACTCACAGTTCCACATGGCTGGGGAGGCCTCACAATCATGGCAGAAGGCAAAAGGCACGTCTTACATGGTGGCAGACAGGAGAGAATGAGACAAGCGCAAGGGGAAACCCCCATCGGATCTCATGAGCTTACTCACTACCATGAGAACAGTATAGAGGCAACCACCCCGGTGATTCAATTATCTCCCACCAGGTCCCTTTCACAACACATGGAAATTATGGGAGCCACCATCCAAGATGAGATTTGGGCGGGAACACAGTCAAACCATAACAACTATTATTATTATTATATTGTCAGTGAAAGGCAAAGGTTAGCGTAGATGAAGGTTTAAGGTTCCTTCTGGTCCTAAGAGCTATGAATCTGAGGATGGAAGTGCTTCTCTCTCTGAAACCCTCTCTGCTACTTTCACTCCCCACCACCTAATTACATTTCCTTAAAATTCATGCTCTGTTGTTCCTTACCTTTCAACTTAGCCATTTCTCAATAAAAATTTTAAAACGTCAGAATTCTTTCTTTCTCTCTCTCTCCTTCCCCTGGTGTGGCCTCACCAAGGTCTAAAACATGCCCAGATCTGGCCCCTGCCTTACACCCCAGCCTTGCTCCATGCTCCTCTGCCCTTTCTACCATGTCTCACCAGGCTCTTTCCCTCTCAGCCCTCTATCCCTGGGGTCCACTTTCATCTCTTCTCCCCATGCTTGGGCCTCCTATTCTCTTTTAGCTCAGAGACCAGCTCCAGAGCCAGCCCCTCCTCTCTGTGGTCTGCCTCAGCACCCCATTAATCTCCTTCATGTGCTTGGTACCATTTATGACAATTTTGCCCTTTATGTCTGTCACCCTCTCCACTGTTTGTTTCTTGCAATTTTTTTACATTCAGCTCTGAAATAAATAGATGTCACTGATGGAGCATTTCCTATGTGCCAGACCCTGTGATAAGATTTAACCCTGGAAAAACATCTTTATTCATCAAATACTTTTTAAGCACATATGAGCTGCACACTGGAAAGTCCCAGTACTAAGGGTCTGGAGAACCCAGAATTGGCAGGAGAGCAGGTGATGCCCTTAGGGGTGCAAGGTGGATGGGTAGATAGAGCACAGGGCGCTATAAGGTTTCATCTCCCTCATTTAAACAAAAAGGAAATTGAGACTTTGAGAAAGAAGAAGGCTTGTCAGGGGGCAGTTCTCAAGCTGTGACCCATGAACCTCGGGGGTCCCTGAGACCTTTTCAGGATCCATGAGGGCCTCCCTTTCCCAAAAGCATTATTTGTGTGAGGCTGGAGTTTTTCATATCTACAACTAGATGACTGAACAGTGTATTTGGAATGACCAAATGCAGAAGTAGACATGAGAATCGGACCTTCCATTAAGCCTGATATTAAAGAGATGAGTGAAAATGTAAAATGTTGACAATCTTCTCAATTTTTTTGTCTTAGAAAATATAGTTATTTTTAAAGTGTGATTTTTATTACCAAGGAGTGGATTTTTATATTATTTTAAATGAATTAATACATACATTTAAAACATTCTGTTTTAATTTCTAGTACAGTAAATATCAGTAAATAACTCACATAAACAAAAGTTATTTGGAGTCCTCGATAATTTCCAGAAGTGTAAAGAGGTCCTGAGGAAAAAAAATCTAATAATTGGGAGACACAGTGTCAGAATATACAGTAATTGTTCAGTAATATTGCTACAAATTAATTAATAAGATTGTCCATTCATAATAGCAAAGGCATGGAATCAACCCAGGTGCCCATCTGTGGTGGACAGGATAAAGAAAATGTGGTCCATATACACTATGGAATACTACGCAGCCATAAAAAAGAACAAAGTCATGTCCTTTCCGGCAGCATGGATGCAGCTGCAGACCACTATGCTAAGCGAATTAACACAGAAACAGAAAACTAACCACTTTTATTTCCACTTATGAGTGAGAGCTAAACACTGGATACTCATGGACATACAGATGGGAGCAATAAATGCTAGGGATTCCAAAAACGGGGAAGGAGGGAGGGGAAAGGGGTTGAAAATTACCTATGGGGTCCTATGTTCACTACTTGGACACCGGGATCATTAGAAATCCAAACCTTAGCATCATGCAATATAACTGTGTAAGAAACCTGCACACATACCCCCTGAATCTAAATTTAAAAAAAATTTTATTAAAAAATAAGAGTGCCTCCTCCTTTATGCCACTTGAATTATTAGGGCACATAAATCTCACACCCTATTTGCCAAGGGTTTTCGTTCCTAGCTCTTTTACGGGTAGGTCAATTTCTCAATGCAAGTCTGTAGGACGGGTGGAGAAAACTTTCCCTTCCCTCCCTTTTGATCCCGCCCCTGCTGGGTCTCTCCGCGCCGAGCCTCTGGCGCGCCCCCTGCTGCCAGCGGCCGGAGCCGTTCGCCACACCCCCGTGTTTATGTCAGCCCACGGGGGTTGCCTGTCCCTTTAATTGGCATGTACCAAGTCCCTCCAGGTCACATTTCCTCCCTGCAGCCCAGCCGTTTGGAATCATTGGCCAAAAGTCCAAGAGGAAGGAGTGTGGAGGCAGTATTGTATTTTTGCGGGGAGTTCTGGGCCGACTGGGAGCAAAAGAGCGCTCGGGGGCGAAGCGCGCCATTGCGGCCCTCCCCGCCACGTGCCGTAGTCCAGTCCCAAGATGGCGGCCACCATGAAGAAGGCGGTGAGTGGGGCGCTCGGGGCGCTGGATGTTTGGGCAGCGCCGAAGCTCAGCCGTGGGGACCCGGGCGCGGGATGCTGGGGATGCGCAGCTCGGAAGGCTGGCGTGGGACGTAAGGCCGAGGCCGAGGCCCTGAGAGTCCCGCGACGAGGCCTGCCTGTGTCTGGCTTCCTGAGCATTTTCCCAGGCACCTGGCTGGCCGAGGCGGGGCGCCGGGGCTGGGGCTGGGGCTGGGGCCGGGAGCCTTGGAGGGCGCAGGGTCTCCTTCCTTGGTGCCGAGGGTGTCCCCTGGGAGTCTGAGGAACTTGCAGCCCCAGCCTCGCCCCCGGGGTGTGGGAAGCCGAATGTCCCGTTGAGTGTGGTCGGCCTTGACCCGGGCGCTGCACCGAGATTATCGCATTAGCCTCACGGGTCATGGGGTAGCTACTTCTAGGACCGTCTTTACGAGTGAGGAAACTGAGGCCCAGAGATGGGGAGTAACCTGCCCCAGGTTACGCAGCTCATAAGTGGGAGAGCAGGTTCCTGCATCCCCGGAGGCCTCAGAGCCCCCTGTGTCCAACCCAGAGCTGCCTGTATCCATCCTCGATGCCCCTGCGTTCTCCAGGCTAAAACCAGTATTTTTTGAGGATGGACGATGTGCCGGGCCCAGCAGCCGGCCGTTTATCTGTGTCCTCCGCGCAACTCAGCAAGTGTATGGGTTCCTCCCCACTTTGCAGGTAGAGAAACTTAGGCACAGAGCAGTTAGGGCCCCCAAAGTGACTCAGCTAGTAAGAAGCAGAGCTGGAGTTCAAACTCAGGTTTGGTTTTGTTTTACGCAGACCACACCTAGGTGAGCACTAAGCAGGCTAAACCTCCATGTGGGGTTTATAATGCCTTGAATCTTCCCAGATGTGTAAAGATGACTAGATAGAATAAAAAGAAAATTGGAGAGGGAGAGGGAAATAACGGCTGATAATTTGGGGTTCTTTACAGTTTGCTAGGTACAGCTGTAAGTTTTTGTTTTTTTGTTTTTTTGCGTGTAGTGTTTATCTTATGCTCTTTTGGGGGAGATAACTGTTTTTATCCTTATTTAACAAATGAGAAGACAGGCACAGAGGCAAAGCTAGCATTTAAACACAGGCATTCTGACTGTTTTTTAACTGCTGTAGGGGATCTTCGATGAGAATCCTTTGGCTGGAGGGATATGCATTCATTCCACTTTTAAGACCACATTAGAACTTTTTTTGCGTTTGCCCCTATCCAGTACCACATAGTCTATGCCATCTGTGCCTGGTATAGGGTGATCCATTGACCCCTTTTATCTGAAATTGAAGGACTGCCAAAACTGGGAAAGTCCCAGTCAACTCAGGAGGAGTTGCTCACCCTGCTATTCTGCCATCCAAAAATTCTTACTGAGTCCCAGAGTAGGGTCCAGGGCCACTGTGGTTCAAAAAAGTATGAAACTTTGTGAGATTCACGTCACCTTTAGTTTGTTAGATTGGGCCCACTGGTGTAAGGTATGGCCTTTAATTTCTTGGAAGATACTAGTTGTGGTTCACTCGGTTTTATAGGTGTGGAAACTGAAGTGCAGAGAAGTGAAGTAAATGGTACAAGAGGAAATGGCAGAATAATGATTTGAACCCCGGATTTTGATTGCAAAGTTTCTAATTACCAACCTTTTCTTTACCCCTTTCATTGGTTCAGTAGAATTTTTTTGAGCATTTAACATGGATGGCGTAGTCTCAGTTTTAAGTGGAGACAAGTCTGGTGACCAAAGAGGAAGTTCTCCCCTTATTCTCATTGCACGGAAGAATGTATGTTCCAGGGGAGAGGCAGGCATTACTCAAATAGTCACAGAAAATGTTCACACAGTTCTCTGATGAGAACTGTGAAGGAAAAGTACTTACGAAATGAGGGCCAAAGTGAAGTCTGTTTTGAGATCAGAGAAGGCTTTCCTGGGAAAGTGCCATTTAAGTTGAGATCTGTGAGATTATGTAAGGAGAGGAAGGGAAAGTTGATTAGGGATTGAGGCATTCTAGAGAGGGAGTTTCTCGTGCAAAGACTCTGAGAATGCATTTAATACAAGGAAGGCCAGATGGCAGATAATCAGGAGAAAAGAGTTTGAGCCATGATGGGAAATGAACTTATAGAGGGGTGAGTGGTGGCCAGAATATAAAGGATCTTCTGTATCTTTGGAGCCTTTAAGAGTCACATGATAGATGCAGTGTCCTCCTGTAGGTGTTTCCATTGTTATGAACAATTCCTGATAGATTAGCTTACATGTATACTTTGCCCCTTTGCCCTCACTAGGAAAAAAACACACATGTATGCCAGTGAGTGAGATAGATTAGCTTACATGTATACTTTGCCCCTTTGCCCTCACTAGGAAAAAACACACATGTATGCCAGTGAGTGAGAGTGAAACAGAGAGAGATAGCCCTTTGAGTTTAATTAAAAGTAAATCGTGTACCATCTGGAGTACTTAAATTTGTAACACATTGTACCTGGCAACTGGTCATGACTTTGCGGGGTAGAGTGTTTAGATGAGATGATTCAGTCCTCTCATCTCTAAAGTTCTGCCTTCTAAGATCTAGTTCTTGACTATAAGGAGATCTGCACTTTTATGATTTCTGTTCATTATCCCATATACAAATATTCCTTCCTCAGAGAGGCTACCTTTGACCTTTATCTAAAGAAGACTCCTTCCCTCCCCAGGCCCACAAAACTTTCTACTACTAAGCTAATTTATTTTCACCATCACATTTGTCACCATCAAACATTATCTCGTTCATCTTGTTTTTTGCTTTCTTCCTCCACCAGGACATATGCTTGCTGTTCGTGTTCACGAAGGTGGGATAGTGGCTCTCTTGTCACAGTGCTTGGCGTGTAGGAAACAATATTGTTACATGAGCGACTCCATGCATGAAAGTTGAATACAAATAAAAAGCAAAAGTTTATATCATACAGACTTGGTAGATATGTTTTTAAAAGTAAAAATACAAGACTGAAATTGACCAGAATTGATTTCTAGGGACCCAGCTGTCAGTTCAGACTCCAAGTAATACCTAGACTTGGCACGGGGCGTTACTGAGTGTGGTTCAGTTTCCTCCTCTAATCCCAGAAGATATTTATTCTCAAGAAAATAGCCCAGGGAATTTTAATTTTTACCTTGGATCTCGAGCCCACATATTTCTCTTTGGCCTAGCAGAACTTTCTTCTAAATCTGGATCTGTTCTTTGTAATGATTTTTGATAAACAGTATTCAGGAAATAAAATGCTTAGCTATCATTTATTGAAAGCTGACTTTCTCCTAGCTATTCATTTTATCAACCCTATAAGGAAGGAATGAACTTCTCCATTTTATAGATGAGAAACCTGAGGTGGTTTCAAAGAATTGGGTGATTGCCCAAGGTTCCTGTTTGCTTGGATTGAATTCTAGTCTGACTCTTTTCACCACTCTGTGTGCTGCCTCCGATACTACAGAATATGAGTTCTTGTGACTTTGAGAGTAGCTACCTCTGGTTTCCCTGAAGGCAGGAGTTACTAACCTTTTGGGGTTGTGGATCCATCCCATTGAGAATCTGATGAAAGCTAGAAGACCTTCCACAAGAATGCACATACTATTCATGCAATTTTGCATACAGTCTCAGGATAAATCGCCCTCTCAGTGTCCATTGACCACCCCCCCACACCCCAGTTAAGAATTACCCACTTCTAGGCTGGGTGCAGTGGCTCATGCTATTTTTATGTCAGTCTAGCATATACATGGAAGGAGACTTAACTCAAAGGCCTGATAGTTCTTAAACTTGAGCATACATCAGAATCACGGAGGGTGCTTGTTAAGGAACAAACCACTTAGGCCGGGCACAGTGGCTTATACCTATAATCCCAGCACTTTGAGAGGCCGACACAGGTGGATCATGAGGTCAGAAGTTGAAGACCAGCCTGGCCAAGATGGTGAAACCCCGTCTCTATTAAAAATGCAAAACTTAGCCAGGCATGGTGGCAGGCTCCTGTAATCACAGCTACTCGGGAGGCTGAGGTGGAGAATTGCTTGAACCCGGAAGGTGGAGATTGCAGTGAGCCGAGGTCACACCACTGCACTCCGGCCCCAAAACCAAACCAAACCAAGCCAAAACAAGAATTATCCACTTCTGGCTGGGCGTGGTGGTTCATGGCTGTAATCCCTGCACTTTGGGAGGCCAAGGCTGGTGTATCACCTGTTAAGAGTTTGAGACCAGCCTGGCTAACATGGTGAAACCCCACCTCTACTAAAAATACAAAAATTAGCCAGGCATGTTGGCAAGCTCCTGTAATCTCAGCTACTTGGAGGCTGAGGCAGGAAAATGGCTTGAACCAGGAGGTGGAGGTTGCAGTGAGCCGAGATTGCTCCACTGCACTTCAGCCTGGGCGACAGACTGTCTCAAAAAAAAAAAAAAAAACGCACTTCTTGCCAAAATGCAGCTTCAAGAAATGTAGGAATGATCTAGGACAGCGATCCTGAAACAGAAGCCTCTGTCAGCCATCAGAGGCCCTGACATCTTACTTTCTGCTGTAAACAGTGTTCCACTGGGTGGCGTGTAGTATATTTGACTCACATACAACTTTAGCCCTTTACCCCAGTGGGAAAACCACCATAAAGAACTGGATACCAGGGACCAAGTGTGTGCTGGTGGCTGTGGTTTGGTGGGGCTACAACAGGAAATTCCTACTTTGGAAAGATGGAAAGCGTAGCAAAATTCTCTCTGCCACATTTTGGGAACTGAGTGTCTGAGTCTGATCAAGCATGATTGAGATTCAAATTCAGAAACTATGTATTAGCTTCAGTTATGTGCCAGGCGGTCCTACACTGGATCCATTCATGTGAATGGCCCTGTTGAGCCCTCACTAGGACAAATGCATCCATAAATACCTGTTAAGGTTTTCAGGGGTTCAGTATTTAAACAAAATGGCATATACTCTTCAGGCAAACAGAAAACTCTTCAGATTTCTCTGCGGTCTATTTGCTTAGGGAATTGACAGTTCTCACTTTGGCAAATGACTTGTGTGCCAAGAGACAGACTTTGGTTTCTTTAGTGTTGCTCGGTGTTCCCCAACTTCCATATTCATCAAAGTTATGCATCTGGTTGAACACTCAAAGCTATACATAGTGTGATGTAAAGGATTTTTTTCATGCTATCTTCTGTGTCGCTGAGGTGGGGCATAATGCATGTGAAATTGTTTATTAGAATGAGAGCCTGACAAAGGGGAGGGCTATATTTTGACCACTGAGTTCTGTGTTGATTGACACTGCCTTTTAACCTCTGAGAAATAAAAGTTCACATGTCTTAAGTCGATGGTCACGAGAGACCAGGTCCGGGATGGTGTGTGGATATTGTGAGCTCGTTACTGTTACTGCAAAAGAGCCAAAAACAGTTCTTCAGTAAGAACTGTTTTTATACACATACGCACGTCTTTCCTACTTTCAACTAGAATCAGGTTCTCTAATTCTCATTTTATAAATGGAAGGGAAACCCTAAGGAGAGTCTGGTTTTATTTTCTAGCTTTATTTTTAAAAAAATATATAGTACCTCCTTGAGAATCTGATGAAAGCAGACTTCTGCTGCCTCTTCCAAATGTGCCTAAGCCTATGTGCACACTCACACACATGTACACGCTCACACAGACGCACGTTCACACTCAGTTTCCCAGAGCCCATGGACCTGTCTGACCTCTGCAGCCACTCTGCCCAGGTTGAAATCAAGCTCCACCACCTACTGACTGTGTGGTTTTGGGCACCTTATATAAAGTTTGCCTCAGTTTCTCAATCTGTAAAAGAGTACTGGTGATCCTCCTTACTAGGCTGGATTAGAGGATTAGCAGAGATGAGAAAGTACTTAGGAAGTTTTGGCACATAGTAAACTCTCAATGTTAGCTGTTTTTAAAAATCTCATGGGTATTATGTTATCCAAGTACTCTTTATTTGCAAATTTATAAATTTAATCACATTACATATTTTTAAATACTAAACATTCGATTTTTATCATGTTTTAGTGAAGTAGACCTTATTAAGACATTTAAACAGGTCCTACATCACTAGCATAATTTTTGCTATGAATGGAATGTAGCTACTGAAATGTACAGTGACTCTTTAGCCAGTATCTCGTTTGTTTTAAATACTGTAGAAACCATCAGATTTCTATTACCACACTAAGCTCATGCAAATTTTGGCTTTAGGCAAAAAAAAAAAAAAAAAATACCGTGAGGCATTTACCAATATATTTGACACATCACTTTTTGTTTCCTGGGCCATCTTAATGGAAGAATGCTCCAACTTAAGAAATTCTGATCTGGGCCAAAAGTTGGCTTTCTTCTATTATTTTTAAAGAACTTATTAATTATTCTTTATATTTGCAATATTCTTATAGCGTAAGAATTATTTTATAGAGTATCAGAAAAGGTTATAGATTTATGAACATACCTTAAGCTTGTGGAGCAAAAAATAAGGCATTTGTTATATTCTGTAAGAACTTCTTGTGATTCTTGACTATATGAGTGCAAATAGTTTATTGAGTTATTGTTGAGAAATATAAAAAGCTAACTGACAACTTCTTCATTAAAATTTTACAAAAACTTAAAAACTTTTTTCAGGCTGCAGAAGATGTCAATGTTACTTTCGAAGATCAACAAAAGATAAACAAATTTGCACGGAATACAAGTAGAATCACAGAGCTGAAGGAAGAAATAGAAGTAAAAAAGGTATTGAAAATAATTATTAGAATAAAAATTTTTTATACTGTAGCTACTTAAAACTGAACTCAGCTAACAAGTATATTTCTCTGGGCTGTTTGTTGCAGTTGATGCAATCCACTCTTAAGTGGAGTAGAAAGTCTTTTTTTTTTTTTTAAGGGATATGAGATAACTTATTGTCGAGGCGCTTGAGTCTAGACTAAGGTTCCAGGAAAAGTCTTGGAGAACTTGGCTGGCGGTGGAACAGCTGTTGCCTGCACTGATCCCAGAGTCAGCTGTCTTCCCAATGAGGAAACCACCCTTGCAGACCTAGGAACACCGAGCTGCTGCTGCCACTGCCACCTCCCCTGTAAATCTGGGGTCTGTGTCCAGCCCGTCTCCCTTGAATTGAAATCCAGCTCAAGTGCATTTGATTGGTGGAATTTAAGTTATTGTCACTTACACGTGCTGGCAGAGCCTTCATTACCAGTGTGATTTACTTACACCCTGTCAGCAAGCAAGGCTGAGAGATGTATGTTGGTTTTTTGGTTCAGGTTTTGTAGGAAGGCAGAATTCACAAAGTTGAAAATTGTTAAAATTGAAGAAATTTTGAGTGACCGTGGGTGCCTGCTGTCCACCACAGGGTGCTTATAGCAATCTGAAAATGTCCAGAGGACAGTGCGTTAGCTCTAACTGCTTGCCTGTGAAGTGTCATCTAAAACGTTACAAATTAGTATTATTCTAATGTGGTAATACCTTTGTGAAGGGGTCCCTCAGAGAGTTGCTGCTGTCCCCAAATTACAATTGGCCTTTAGCTTCTATCAGAGAATTTTGAATACATTTTCTATGCCATTTTGCATTTATAGAAACAACTCCAAAACCTAGAAGATGCTTGTGATGACGTCATGCTCGCAGATGACGACTGCTTAATGATACCTTATCAGATTGGTGATGTTTTCATTAGCCATTCTCAAGAAGAGACACAAGAAATGTTAGAAGAAGCAAAGGTATGTTCGAAGTTCATTCTGAAATTAGAATTTATATAATTATAAAGAACACGTAATTGTAGATGTAGGGACATAGTGGATGCTAACTGTGGTTAAGATTTACTCCCTTGTTATGTCCCACGCATGCTCTCATGCTTTGCTAGCAGGCTCTTATTGAATCCTAACAATGACCTGTTAAGCCCGATTTAGGGACAAAGAACAGACGCTTAGAGAGGTTACGGGATTTATTCAATGTGACACATGGACAGTGGTCTTCTGACTCTAGAACCTTGCTCAAAACTAAAACTATTTAGAAAGCATAGCATATATTGAAGCAGACAAGAAAAATCCTCTGTAATGCTACTACCCAGAGGTGACATTTTCATGTATTTCTTTTACATTCTTCCTCTCTCTCTCTGAAAAGTAGTTTGCTTCCCAGGTTGGACAGTTAATGTTCTAGGAGGAGCACTGTTGCTTGTTTTGTTTACTGTTTGTTTATACAGCAGATACTCATTGGGAGCCTGCGCTGGGTCAGGCACACAGGCCTTTTGAAAACATCATTTTTGATCACTGTTTAATATCATGTTGCTGATAGCAGCTGGGGTCATGAATCTGATTGTTAGCGTTGATTCGTTTCCCATGTTTCGCCATGGTAATGTTACAGAGAGCATCCTTCTACTTACATCTTTGTTCACATTTGGGAAATGGTTTTGAGGAAATAGAGAAGTGTAATGACTGGGTCAGCATATGAGTTCTCTGATAATATCTGAGATGTTTGATACGTGGTATGAAAATTTTCAGTTCACATGCCTTCTTAACTATATGAGAGGGACGGTCACATTGTCTGTGAAAGCTGACGGCAATTAAACCTTTCCTAATGCTTTTGCTAATTAACCTGATTGCTTAAAATGATAGTCTCTCTTCTTCAAATGTCATAAAAAGCAAAACTTGCTGTGAATGAAACCCACATTTGGTAAATCTTGGGAAGAACTATCACTTACTCCTGGGTCTTTCCATGCAGAAATGTTATAAGTCTCCCTTATGTTTAAATCTTTTCTTCTTAGTCAAATTTTGTGATTTTGTTCTTTTTATTTAACCATTTAAAAAATATTTTTATTGAAAGCATTCCAAAATAGTTTATGGTCTTTGTGGCTATTGTGAGTCCCCTGCCCTGTACACAGATAGATACTGAACCTTTATTTTTTTACTCATTCATTCCTTCTGGAGTGAATGAATTGAATGCTTACTCTGTATCAGGTTCTGCTATGTACTAGGGATCACTGGGGACAACAAAACCTGCCTGGGCCCTGCCTGCATGGAGCATATAGTCTAGATGGAAAGAGAGAAAAGTAAACAAAACTGATAATGAGTAGAAAGTGGTATAAGGATAGAGGTGGTTTTAAGAACATAGGAAGAGGAGTCTGTACTAGTCTTTACATCAAGGGCTCCCAGGGAAAGTGGTGAGAGAACAGCTGAGGAGTAAGTGGCTGTTAGCCAGAAAGGGGCGGAGGATCTGCTAGTCCTGAGAAGCAGAGCGTGTGTAAATGGCCATAGGCTGATGGTGGTGCAAACGTAAAACTGCAAGATGTATTTGCTGGAAATTTGGGAGCACCTGAAATTGTGGCCACATCTTGGAGAACTCTAGCCAGTTGAGTTGAATAAATTGCCCTTTATCTTAGCAGGGGTCAGCAGACTTTCTGTGAAGGGCCAGAAGTAAATATATTAGGTTCTGTGTGCTGCACGGTCCCTGCCGTAATTACTGTGAAAGCAAGATGAGTGAATCTGTATGGCTGTGTTCCAATAAAACTTGACAAAAACAGGCTTCAGGCTAGATTTGGTCTGAAGAACCTGGTACAGAGTTTGCCCACCCCCATTCCCGAGCAAAGAAGATCCTTCAGAGGTTTTTGGAAAAGAGAGATATGATTGGACTTGTGATACTGAAATAACTTTCTAGTGTCTTACTTTACTTATTAACTAGGTTTTCTCAGGATAGAAATTTAGAAATTATCTCCTTTCTAGTAGCCATATGTCTTATTTCTATTTCTTGTTTTGTAACAGTGATTCTGAAACTTTTAGCATGCATCAAAATCACAGTTGCCCACAGGGCTTGTTAAAAAGTCAGAGTGGTAGGCCCAACCCAAAGAAGTTCTTTCAGGAGGCGTGAAGTAGGGCCCCAGAATGTGTATTTCTAACAAGTTCCCAGGTGATTTTGTCCCTGATACTGGTCTGGGAGCCACCCTTTGAGAACCATTGGCTAGATTTCTAAAACAGTAACATTGTCAATATTAGATACTCTTTCATTTCTAATGTTAATGGGCATTTGGTTTGTATGATTTCATATTTTTTTTTGTCATGTTTAGGAAAAAAAAGAAATTGTTTTGATCCTAGCCAGGAACTTATGATTTGTTTTAACAAAGCATATATGTTAAAATTTATTTCATCTGTTAACGAGGGAAGCATTAACATTACAAAGCTGGTTTTAGAATCGAAGAGGCTAAGTATCTGTAGATGATGGGTAGGTAGGTAGAAAGAATTGTCCTTTGGAATTGAACTTTCTTTTTTAAAATTGTAAATTGACAATTTATAGTTTTATAAATGTATGGGGTAAATGTGATGTTATAATTCATTAATACAATGTGGAGTAATTAAATCAAGATAATTAACATGTATCACCTTGAACACTTAGAAAACATGTGATGTTTCATTGGGCAAAGCTGCTCTGTCTTAAAATGAGGCACCCTACCACTCTCTTCCAAAGTTAGTGAAAATTTCTGCCAGAGTTGGATCGTAAGTTGTTATTCTTAATTATTGGTAGTTGGTGGTGTGAGTTTCTATCATTTCCTGTAGTCTCATAGTTATTTTTGTTGTTGGGAAAAGCTGGGTTAGAAGTCAGCAGGCCCAGGATAAACTGTTTATAGAAGTCTTTATATTTGCTTCTTTCTTTATTAGGAAATGATAATTTAGAAATTATTATTATTTTTTTTTTACTTTTTTTTTGGATGAGCAGAAAGGAAGAAAACAAGTTTGATTTATTCTGTGATAAGCAAATATGGACCATGAATTTAAAATGCCCACATTCAGATATTTAGATCTAATTATCAGTGTTACTTAGCTGCCTGTTCAAGTTTAGAAGGTTCTTGACCTAAAATTCTTCCCAAATATTATTTCGGACACAGATGCTCAGAAATCGTCCAGTTGAATAGAATTAATGTAAATTATTTTTTTCCAGAAAAATTTGCAAGAAGAAATCGACGCCTTAGAATCCAGAGTGGAATCAATTCAGCGGGTGTTAGCAGATTTGAAAGTTCAGTTGTATGCAAAATTTGGGAGCAACATAAACCTTGAAGCTGATGAAAGTTAAACATTTTATAATACTTTTTTTATTTGTTTAATAAACTTGAATATTGTTTAAAATGATAATTTCCCTTCTTCAAATGACATGGAAAGCAAAACTTTCTTTTTTTAAAATTTTCATTTATTTAATGGAAACCTGCCTATTTTCACGTCTTGCTTATTTATTTTATATTTTTAAAAGAAGACAGTATTCACCTATGTATTTTGCATAACGATTATATCAAGTCTAGGGGCTTTATGTCATGTTATTAAAATCAGTTAAGCAATCTTTTATGTTTCTATATTATTTAGAATATTTGTTGTCGCAATTTTCACATAAGAAAATTTAACAGTTGTGTCATGTTGTTTCTATGTCTGATTTTAATTGCTGTCTAATAACCAGGAAAGCACAACTAAAAGATGTATAATCCTGCATCCTTCCTTATTTCACAACTAAAGCTTTGTCAGAGACTTCAAAATATATATGTATATGTTTTATTTAAATATATGTTACGTATTTATACATATTTAACATTTTTTACATATCTGTCAATATCGGAGGTTTGGGTAAAAGAATGGGCAATGTTTAAACATGTGGCATCATATACAGCTTTATAGAAACAGTGCAGAACCACAGAAGAACGTTTTAGAAACCAAGAGATGTGCAGAAAGAAATGTTTAGTGTGTTTTTGTTTTCAGTTTTAGATTTTATTGTAGTGCTTTGTAATTAATTGGGGTTTATATTGATAAAGATGTGGAAGTTAAATGGCTATGTACTTAAAGTGAGGCTTATTTCTTAAAAAAGGGTACATTTCCCATACTCCCTCCCAAAAGACATACATTTTGGGATTTGGGAGACCTAAGTGTATCAACTTTCCAGCAGATGGCACTGATGTGCCAAAATGTGAATGGAAGGATCCTAACACAAAAATGAGGGTATTGTTAGGATTAAATATACCTAACTTTAGAGAAATATTTTTAATTTTTAAGGCTAAACTGCATATGTATTCTTTCGTTCAATGTTTATAAACACGAATCAGGCTTAAAGATAGATGATTATATAATTTCTAAAATTCTTAATACTATAAAGGCAATTTTTTTTTTTAAGATGGTGTCTCACTGTGTTGCCCAGGCTGGAGTACAGTGATGCTTTCTCAGCTCACTGCAACCTCCACTTTCTGGGTTCCAGCAATTCTCCCACCTCAGCTTCCCGAGTAGCTGGGATTACAGGTGCGTGCCAGTACACCCAGCTAACTTGTATTTTTAGTAGATACAGGGTTTCACTATGTTGGCCAGGCTGGTCATGAAGTCACGACCTCTGGTGATCTACCCGCCTTGGCCTCCCAAAGTGCTGGGATTATAGGTGTGAGCCACTGTGCCCAGCCAAAGACAAATTTTTAAATTGCTGCAAAAATCTTCCCAAATAGTGAGATTCAGGTTCTAGAAAATGACTCTTACTAAGGATATTTTTTTCTTGCATGCATCTGGTTAATGTTCAGTTAGAGGAGTGAGGCTGGGGAGATAAGTCAGTCAACCTGCAGTAGGAAATAGAGTAATCTGATGAAACTCTAGTCAAAATAATAATGGTGCCAGGTAATCACTAGGGTCCTTTTGTACCATCCAAGGCCAGGGGAGACAGCAACTGCCCCCTTCACTCCGGACCCAGAGAAAGTTGCTCTTCATCTGGGGAGGAACACAGCCAGCCTGCGTCATCCCTGCAGTGATAGAGCCAGGGGACTGGACACCTTGACCTCATTCTCTCTCCCTGCAAAATCCACTTGAGTTCTACCATTGGCCAAACCCAACCGGAATCCTGACTTCTATGGTTCATAGAAGTCGATCGCCTGCAGGGCCTGGGAGGGGTGGGGAATGGACGGATGTGGGGATCCCCCAGTGGAAGATCTAGCATAGGAGGGTGACGGAAGTTTAACCCTTTAGAAATGTCGACAATGAACACTCACCTGACATGGGCCAAGAGACTGAACTATGTAATTCACTGGGACTTTAAATTTTGTCCTGCATGTTATCAAGAAAACCTAATACAAAAACCCAAATATCTAACATCAGTGGGATGGAAGGGTGTGATGTTGCTATGTTGCTAACTTCATTTTCTTAACTTCCCTGTGACATTTTAGAACATTACAAATATTTGATTCCCATTTTAAATTCATTTCTAAAGCCTTTGCTTATTTTCATGAATGGTAACTTCCCTGGGCTAGGTGTGAAGACGGGTGAACAGCATGCTGCATCTGAAGGGAAAGGAAGAAACGTCAGCTTCATCCAGTAGTTGCCATGGAGGGAAGTTTTGATCTGGATTTGTCACTTTTTTTTTTTTAAAGCAGGAATCCTGATTTTTATGTGCAATCACTATTTTTAGAGTGGGCCACCATTTGTTTTTTAAAGCAGTGCAGGCTACGCAAAAGATAATTGCACAACAAATCTGACCCTGAGACTGCCAGTTTGCAAACTCAGGTGCATAATGTGATATGTCTTATGCAGGCTTTTCACAGCAAGCGGTAGTAGGAGCCTTACCAGTGGCTGTGCTTTGCTGCTGACTTCAATGTTGAAATATCTCTCAAATCCCTTCATTTCTTTTCATCTCCACAACTACCGTGATCCTTGTCCAAGCCTTGTGAGCTCTAGTCAAAAGCATGGCTAAGGAAGGGAGCAAGGGGTTGGAAAAGCCATTTGAGATAGGATTTTCACAGGGTGGTCTCTAAAGGGTTTTGAACAGAAGGTAATTTACGTGATTGGAGCAGTATTTTTTAATAATTTGGCAGTCGTTAGGTGGCTTTTACTGCAAAAAGATGGAGTTAGAAATACCGGATGTTATTGTACCTTCTCTGGTGTGCCTAACCAGTTGGCTGAAGAAAAGGTACACCAGGATTTAGAGAAAGGGTGAAATGTGCAAATTTTGGCAATGATTGGAGAGATGAAGGTGAGGGTAGAAGGAGAAAGCCAAAAAGAACTTGCTTTTGAGCACAGGCCAGTACAGCTTGCAACAGGTTTTCTTTGGCTCCTATAGTTTAACAATAAAAAATTGAATTTGTGGCCACAATCACATCCAGAGATCTCACATAAAAATGCACAGTTTGGCAACATTGAAACCATATTTCTAAATGACAGTCTTTAGCTGCTCACGCATTAGACAAAGCAGGCTGCCTCCAGTTCACCCCAGTCCCCACCCAGCCCACTACCCTCATTTATTTTACCTGCATGGTGCCTGTCTGTATTTGCTTTGTGATCCCTGGATGCCTGCTGGTAGTGTAAGCAGGGGCAGGAAAGAAGGAAGTGTCTGTAGGAAGCACGGTTGAGGAAGGGGAGGGTGAGAGGAAGGCACGAGCTTGGCATCAGCACTTGGACTTCCCAGGGCATCAACCATGTGGAGACATGTAATTGATTGGCAATTGGAAAAGCGCATTGAAGCTTAGGATATGTGGGACTCGGGAGAGAACCCTTTGCATCCTAAAGAAGGGCTTCTTAACATTTACCGCACATAAAAATCACCTGGGGATTTTGTTACACTGCAGTCTGGCTCCGTGTGGGCTCGGCCTGAGAGACCGCCTTTCTAACAAGCTCCCAGATGCTGCTGCTTCTGCAGACCCCTGGGGCCACGCATCAGACAGCTAAGGTAGCTTGCCACGAAGAAGAGGACGTGGGGAAAATGCAGGTGGGAGGAAAAAGAAACAGCAGAGGAGACAGAAGCTGCAACGGTAAGGGGAGATCCACAAGAGTGGGGAATCCTAGAGGCCAGGATGAGAATGTTGGAAGCGGGGGTGTGAACAAGAGCCTATAGCATAGAGTGGCCAATAAGAGCCGAGAAGGTGGAGCTCTGTTTGATGACTAAGAAAGTCCTTATTTCCTTCAAAAAAGAGTTAACCCTCTTCTACGTCATACACAAAACTGTAGCATCAAACACTCTAGCCCCCCAAGACCTGAGGCCCAACACCTGAGCCCCAGACACACCTGAGCTCCCATAGCCCTGGGCTCCAAAACCTAAGTTTCCCCACTCCCAAGACCCCACATCTGAGCTCTACACACCTGAGTCCCACATATAACTGAGCCCCCATACACCTGAGGCCCCCACACTGGAGCCCCCATGTACTTGAGCCCTCCCCCATACTTTAACTCCCCACAAAGCTGAGTCCCCATGTACCTGATCCTCCCCACACTTAAGCTCCCATATACCTGAACGCCATGCACACCTGAGACCCCACACGCACCCGAGACCCCCATACATCAGCCTCCCCACATCTGAGCCCATACGCATGTGAGTTCCACACACACTCGAGTTATCAGCTCCCTCCCATCAGGCACTAGTGCCACACACAGCAGTGATTCTCAGGGGGGATAATTGTGTGGTTTGAAAAAGCCTCAACACATCAGGTGCTAAGGATCAACAATACATTACAAATTCTCTAATACAGCTTTTCTCCCAGTGTGAACCTTTAACCAACATCACCTGGGAACTTGTTAGAAATGCCAAGTTTTTCATGGGACTAAACCCTGAAAAAAAAATTCCCCATTGGGCAATGATGTGGAGCAACATAATGGTCGTTGTCTTCAAAGATGACTTCATAGAAACTCTGGGGACAGGGCCTAGGGTTTTAACAAGCACTCCAGGTGATTCCGACTCAGCGAAAGAGCTGGTGGGGTTCAAATCATTCTGTCTCTCTAGGGGTGGAGGGTGTGGGCATGGTGTAGGGGGAAGAGACTGAAGCACCAACAGAGAATTCTTAATGCAGATTATAGTGCTGGAGAGGGTAACAAGAGAGGGCAGCACTGAAGAGATCGACTCATCCAGTTTAGGGAGTGAGGGTAGCTGGAAGCATTCTGGTTGCTGGTAGTAAACAGATTATAAAAGATTAAGTAGTAGGTGGTGTGAGATTTGGAAGCAGCAAGTGAAAAGCATTTTTATAAGAAAGTTAACAGTGGTGGGAAAGTAGTAGACCATCACTTAATGCCATTGTGGTGCAGATGGAAAGGCCCTTTTTTTTTTTTGGATACACAGAGCAGATGGGAAGGATCCAAGAGAGAAGATGATGAAAAAGTCAAAGGACAAGAGGTAATAGTTGGAGCACATCTATTCTACAGCGGTTATACAAACGGTAGACTGGTAGACAGAATTAGGTGTACATTTTACAAAACCTTTTTCTTGAGGAATAAATGGTAGAGAAAAAAAATTCAGAATAGTGATCAACTGTAGGAGGAAGATATAGCCGGAGGAGGCAAAAATAGGAGGAGGCTTCAATAATCTTTATGTTCTGTTTCTTAAGTTGGGTCATGAGTCCACAGTTATTTATAGCTGATATGTTTATTATGGATTATTTCACATGCATGAAATTCTTCACAATAACAGGTTTTTTTTTTTTTATAAAGTTCTGTTAGTATGGCACAAACATAAACTAGGAAAAAATGTGTATTGCTGTGGCATTGCTATTGACATTTCTGTGTTGCATTCAACTACTTTTTTGTCATTTGACATAAAATGGATCATTGTGACTCTCCAGTTTTGAAAGTAGAAAATCAGCAACAACAAACATTTAAAAGTTGGCTTAGAGATTTGGCACACAAAATTGTTTGTGTAACACTAATTCGCACCCGTTTGTATGTAGGAATTTCTGGTAACTAGTTCTCTGAGCCTCGATTCTGATGTCTGGAATAATTCTAGTGATGGTGATGTGAACAACTGGCTTTGAGTGCTTATTGTAGGCTGTCACTCTTCTGAATTTTCTATATATATTCCTTCCTCAAAAGAACTCTTTAAAGTGGATTCCTTATTATCCCTCATTGTGCAGAAGCAGAGAAAGATTTAGACACGTGGAACAACCTGCCCCAGGTTTTGCAGCTTACTTAGCAAATGGGTAGTTAATGAATGCACAAATTGTAGTTTTGAAATTTATTTTGTTAGGTATTTTATTTGTGTTCTGTTATTACTTATCCAAAGGAATTTCAGATCACTTCTCATATGGACATACAAACGTCTATGTATGTATATTTAAAGTATAAATATAACATTAATAGATTAGGAAAAAAGAAAGAGAAAAGTAAATAAGTTGGTCATGGAGTCCACCTTTCAGGTTAACCTACTCTGAACTTCTATGTGGCTAAGACAGAAAAAGAAAAATAATGAATACTACTACATTGGAAATGGTGGTATATACGAATATATCTGCAGACAAAACATTTTTCAGAGGTCTAAACCTTTAAAAAATTTTTTCCCCATTAGGTGTTGATTTTGAACAATGTGTTAGATACTAACTTTACAATTACTTCAAAGCAAATGCAAGAGCAAAATTCATATGGCCAATTCTTGTAGCAATGAAACAGTTAACCTAAAGCCAACAGAAATAATTTAGAAGGAGGCCGATAATACACAGCCAACATCCATAAAGCTCTTATTTACCCTGAGCTAGGCATTAGATAAGTATTCACATGTATTCATTATTATAAGGTACAAACTAGTGTTATCATCATGTCCATTTACATATGAGGAAACAGAGGCCCAGAGCAAAGTTCCAAAGGCCTTAAGTGAGGAGCCAGAACTCAAACCCAAACCATGGGGCTTCAAATCTGACCTCCCAACCACTCTACTGCAATATTGTAGAATCTTCTTGCAATCTCCCTAGATTCAAGGACACTCCATACGTTACTTCAAACTCAGAATTTCTCTTCAAATAGGCATTAGACAGCAGAATAGTGATGGCCTTGGTCTACAAATTAAATTAAAAGATGCTTCTTCCTAAGAACTCATTTTAATTCAGTCCTATAAGATAGCAAAGGTATCAGATTATACCCATAGAACACCTAAACTTGACCACTGTGCCCAATAATATTGGGGGCCAGGTATGGTGGCTCATGCCTTTGGGAGGCCAGGGTGGGTGGATCACTTGAGTTTAAGAGTTTGAGACCAGCCTGGGCAACATGATGAAGCCCTATCTGTACAAAAAATACAAAAATTAGCCAGATGTGTGGTGCATGCCTGTGGTCTCAGCTACTAGGAAGGCTGAGGCAGGAGGATTGACTGAGCCCTGGAGGTTGAAGCTGCAGTGAGCCATGATCATGCCATTGCACTTGGCCTGGGTGACACAGCAAGACCCTGTTTCCAAATATAAAAAAAGAAAGAAAAGAAAGAGAAAGAAAAAGAAAGCAGAGAAAGCAAGAAAAAGAAAGAGAATAATAATATTGGGAAAGGATAGGTTCTATTGGGAAGGGACGATGAACACCACAGTTGTAAATTCTGATTCCTTTTGTAATAATGTCTCGGACATTCACAATCATACTGTAACTTGGAATAACACTAGAATTATTGGTAGAGTTCGATAAAACCTATAATAACACAGATAAGCAAATGTACTAGGAGACTGAATTAAACTTTTCTCAGGGTGTGATACTGATGGAAGAAAATTGACCTGAAGAGGACTTGCATTTATTTAATAATCTATTAAAAATTGTTGGGGAGAGAGATCCAAGACGGCCGATTAGCAGCAGCTCAGGATTGTGGCTCCCACTGAAAGCGCAGAGAGTGAGTGGATGACACATTTTCAGACGAATTTTTATTGCCCACGGACCAAGAGATTCCTGGCAGAGGAGACCCACGGGTCGCCAGCGCGACTCTTTTGGCCGGTGTGGCTGTTTTGCAGGCGCCCCGGCGCGGCGGTTCTCAGTCCGGAGTATACGGGACCGAGTGCCCTTTTGGTTGGCGTTTGGAGCTCCGGGAAGGCAGCGTCTCCCATTCAGCTGATTGAAAAGTGGACTGAAGTGGGGAACCAGACCGGGAGATTCCTGGGCAGAAAAGCGCCACGAATCTTAACGCCGCTGTTTTAGCTGGCGTAGTGCGTCACCGCAGGGGAAGGCTGGTTCCCCCGCCACAAAACAAAATAAAACAAAACAAAAAACGAAAAACAGCAGTTGGAACTGCTGAGGATTGAGAGTTTCACAGCAAGTACAGCTGAACCCGGGAAGGTCCAGCTCTGTGGGGGAGGGGCGTCCGCTGAAGGAAAACTAAGAAACAGAAAAAACTTTACCACCAACAAGCTGGACATCCACTCAGAGACCTAATCTGAAAGTCAGCAATTACACAGACGACAGGTGGATAAATCCACAAAGATGGGAAGAAACCAGTGCAAAAATGCTGAAAACACCCGAAATCAGAATGCCTTTCCTCCTACAGAGGATTGCAGTTCCTCATTACCAACTGAACAAGGCCTGATCGAGAATGAATGTGAGGAATCAACAGAATCAGGCTTCAGAAGGTGGATAATGAGAAACTTCTGTGAGCTAAAAGAACATGTTCTAGCCCAATGCAAGGAAACTAAGAACCTTGAAAAAAGGTTTGATGAAATGTTAATGAGAATGGACAATTTAAAGACGAATGTAAGTGAAGTAATGGAGTTGAAAAACACAATACGAGAACTTCGTGAAGTATGCACAAGTTTTAACAGTCGAATTGATCAAGCAGAAGAAAGGATTTCAGAGGTTGAAGACCAACTTAATGAAATAAAACGAGAAGACAAGATTAGAGAAAAAAGGGTAAAAAGGAATGAGCAAAGTCTCCAAGAAATATGGGACTATGTGAAAAGACCTAATCTACGTTTGATAGGTATACCTGAATGTGACGAAGAGAATGAATCCAAGCTGGAAAATATTCCTCAGGATATTATCCAGGAAAACTTTCCTAACCTAGCAAGGCAGGACAATACTCAACTCCAGGTAATACAGAGAACACCACAAAGATATTTCTCAAAAAGAGCAACCCCAAGGCACGTAATTTAGATTCACCAGGGTTGAAATGAAGGAGAAAATACTAAGGGCAGCCAGAGAGAAAGATCAGGTTACCCACAAAGGGAAGCCTATCAGACTCACAGCAGATCTCTGAGCAGAAACCCTACAAGCCAGAAGAGAGTGGGGACCAATATTCAACATCTTTAAAGAAAAGAACTTTCAACTCAGAATTTCATATCCAGCCAAACGAAGTTTCAAAAGTGAAGGAAAAATAAATTTTTTTACGAACAAGCAAGTACTCAGAGATTTCATTACCACCAGGCCTGCTTTACAAGAGCTTCTGAAAGAAGCCCTATGTACAGACAGGAACAACCAGTATCAGCCATTCCAAAAAACCCATCGGTAAGCTGCATCCAGACCCATCTCACATGCAAGGATATACAGAGACTCAAAACAAAGGGATGGAGGAAGATTTGCTAACCAAATGGAGAGAAAAAAAAAAAAAGGCAGGAGTTGCAATTCTCGTCTCTGATAAAATAGACTTTAAAGTAATAGAAACCAAAAGAGATAAGAAGGACATTGTATAATGGTAGAGGGATCAATGTAATGGGAAGAGCTGATGATCCTAAGTCTATGTGCACCCAATATAGGAGCACCCAGATACATAGGGCAACTTCTTGGTGACTTACAAAGACACTTGAACTCCCACACAATAGTAGTGGGAGATTTTAACAGCACATTGTCAATATTGGACAGATTAATTAGAAGTTTAACAAGGATACCCGGGACTTGAACTTAGACCTTGAACAAGTAAACTTAATAAACATTTACAGAACG